>JAABKJ010014837.1:0-10033 GCA_011634705.1 Andricus grossulariae
CTGTTTTTAAAACCAATGGACTACAATCCAGCCCACTTGATGACTTATTTTTGTTTTAAGACTCAGAAGGACTTTTTCAAATACTATTTTCATGATTAAATCAAGTTACCGACTGAATTTCAGACAAAAATGAAAACAAGTCCAGCATAAATTTCAGATTTTGTTTTTACTGTGAGAAGTAATGATAGTTTAGTACGCCTGAATAAGATTTGCAAGCGTATTGCGAGCTTCAGTTTAAAATTGAAACGGAGAGACAGCATGCATCAAATGTTGACTGTTGACCATCAAGCAGTATTAGACACAAAAAATAAGAATTCTTTCCACAGCCAAGGAGCGCCTTAAACTGAGAATTTTTCAGCGCCAGGGCTAGTTAAATAAACATTTTTTTAAAACATTTTTGACACCTCCCCATCCTAGGAAAAAAATGCGACGTATGGATGGACAGACAGAAACTATAAGGGTGAAACCCGGGCATACGTAACCCTAAAAACAACAAAATTTTTAATTTTCAACCTAAACGCCTTGGACGAAGGTAAATTATTATAATTTTTAAAATCTGAAAATACCTTGGGGTTAAAGTTAATTAAAAACGTTCTTCTAGAAATATTTCAGGTAATTCGTCATAAAAAAAATCTCTTTCGAATCTGTCTGCATTAGGAGAAAATTCAGATGAACATAATTTTCTAATTAAAATTTGTCTAAACATTAAGAATATGAGTTTTGATCTCTTTTGTATTTCCTAATAATATTTTGGGTATCAAGTAATGGAAAATATACTCCAGATAGTCTTTAAAGTTCCATTAAAAAAAAGTCATAGTCCAAAATTCACAAATATGTGGCAACTACCCATATATTAATTAAAAAACAAGTATAAAACGATAAGCGATGGAGATTATTATCTTTACTTTTAAGGTCTGGGAACCATATAGGAAAGATTTAGAGTAGGAAGAACCTTGCTGATAAATTTTTTCCTTATTTGAATTAAGCGATATGTTAGAGCAATGGGAAACATGATAATTAGATATTGGACAAAAGAATGCGATTGTGTAAAATTGACATCTTTACTGAAACAATGAGAACGCATTATAGTGAAATTTGTACATATGCTACATTAGCTCACCCAACAAGTTATATTTCTTCAAAATGGAAAAATTATAATAAGGGTAATAGCTAAAATCTTCGATCACTCACTGACCCCCTATGATTGGACACCTCATTTAAATATGCTTATATAAAAAAATACTCAGAAATAGAATTACTAGTAAATAGTAAAAAAGTCGAATAATTAGGAGAGCTAATTCTAACCAAATAATTGTTATCATCACGCAACCTTTTATAATAATTCTTCAGAAGCTTGAAAATCTTAAAGAATCTACATTTCGTTTCAAATTTTTGAAATACTTTCAAATTTTTTATTATTCTTTTAAATTTTTGGATAGCTTTGAAGTATCTTTCAAAACTATTTGAATTTTTTTTCAACAATTTATGATAAATCTTTCAAAATTATAAAAATGCCTTAAAATCTTAAAGATTGTTTTCTTTTTTAATTTTGGGAATCTTTTGAGATATTTTAAAATATGTTTAAATATTATCAAAAAATTAATTGTCCAAAATAAAAATTCATTCGAATTTTCGATAGGAATTTTAAGAAAATTTTTCAATATCCTGAAACCTATCAAAATTCTCAAGAAGCTCTCTTTCAAAATTCTAGAAAATTTACAATTAAAAAATATATCTTTTAAACTAAATAGAAGATTTCCGAAAATTTATTGAAATCCTGCAAAATTTGAAGAATTTCGTGTGTGAATAGTTTATAAATTAGAGTCTTTTAACAAAATATTAAAAACTAAGGTTCTTAGATATTTTGACTTACTATTCATTCAATCACATCT
Organism: Andricus grossulariae; assembly: GCA_011634705.1. Classification (NCBI taxonomy): domain Eukaryota; kingdom Metazoa; phylum Arthropoda; class Insecta; order Hymenoptera; family Cynipidae; genus Andricus; species Andricus grossulariae. The sequence goes on from JAABKJ010014837.1 coordinate 1,893, forward strand.
AGAAATGTAGATTGCCAATTATAAGGGGTAATTTTGTAAGCAATCAGAAATGTTATCCGAAAAAGAAGCCCGATAAACTTAAAAAGTAATGAATAATTTCGGGGATAGGTTTCCAAAAATTGTCAAAAAAACTCCGTTTTTGCGACTATGTTTCTGATATTTGCTGACTGAAAAAATAACTTGAAATACTGATTGAATTATACGGATATTGACGTTTGCATAATGTTATCATAACCTTTTATTAAAATTGCTAAACGTTAAATTTATAATGTAATTTTCGATAAATGGATGTTTCTTCATTTTCTTGTTAAAAATATTACCTAAAAAGATTCCAGGAAAAATTATTTTCAAATGAAAGCAGCTGATTAAATAGAATACAGTTGCGAAGATATGATTGCTTCATATTATTTTGATGTCATTGATACTTACTCAATAACAAGGAAATAATAAAATTAAAGTAAATTCTGAGAAACGAGGAAGTGAAAGTCTCATGCCAAAATGGCTTAATTGTTTGATATTTACAGAGAATTTGAGATGAATTTAGAGTGATTGCGCTATCAGAGCTTTGAAGAAACGTTCACGACTGATAATCATGAATCAAGAATTAATGCAATAAAACTTGAAAAACATTCGAAATATATTTCAATATATTCAATATATTCAACATTCGAGCAAAAGGGATGCAGTTTTCACAAAATAGATAAATCTTTGACCAAATAGTTGAACTTTTAACATCAACAAGATAAATTTTCTATCCATAATAAAGACTGCTCAACAAAATAGCTAAATTTTCAATAATATAATTACATTTGTAACCAAATATTTTTTCTCATAATTGAATTTTCAACTGAGATTATGAATCCTCAAGAAACGAAAAAATTAGTCTCATCAAAGAAGTTCAATTTTTAACCAAGTAGTAGAATTGTTAATCGAATAAACATTATTTTCAATGAGAAATACAATAGTTGATATTTCAACCAAAAAAGATTTTAATTTTTAATAAAAATAGTCGAATGCGACTAAAAATATGAATTCTCAAAGAAAAATATAGTAGTTGATATTTTAAACAAAAGATATATGAATTTTAAATCCAAAGTAGTTTAATTCAACCAAAACAGGAGAATTTTTGCCAAATATTTGAATTTTTAACCAGGAATGATTTTTCAGCGAAAAGAGAAAATAAATGTCAGCCACCTTCTAGAATTTTCAAACCAAAAAAAGCGATTTATCTAAAAAAACAGTTGAATTATCAACTCCACAGTATACATTTTTCACGGAAAAGTTAATTTTTAACCAAATAGCAGAACTCAGATACAAATAGTGTATGTTTCTACCAAGTTGTTGAACTTTCAAACCAAGAGGATATTTTCTACAAAATAGTTGAATTTTCAAACGAGAAACATGGATTTTCAACCAAAGATTGAATTTTCAACAAAAAAGAATCAATTTTCAACAAAATTGTAGAACCTTCTCCACGTTAGTTGAATTTTTACCAAAAAATTCATTTTTAACCAAATTTTCACATTTTCAACCATATATTTTTTATCTGTTTTTGATTTTCAAAACTTTTCGAATGTACATTCTATTAATTTTCCATGAAAAAGTTCAATTATTCTGAGCTTGACTGTCTAAAGAAGTTAATTTTCGTTCAGTTTCTTTTTTCTCACGCAAAAATCACTTATTGCCTCTCCAAATAAACATCGATAAAACTTAACTAATTACTAGCGACATTTCTCCGATCTTCGCAGCACCCCACAAAGACTTGACATTGCATATTTAACAAAGCCAAACCGAGCCGTTCAACTAAAACTGCCAGAAGAATAAATAAATGAAGAAAATCACCAGACACGTGCCCAAGACTCTAGTTAATTGAAAGTAATGACCCCAGACAGTTTCTCAAGAAACACATGCATATCTTCGTTCATACAGTGATATTTATCAATCACAAAAAACAACTTCTGGTACATATCTAGCGAACCCTAATCAGATGAAAACGTTTTTAATTAAAAATAGGCAACCTAGGGCAGCACTTGGCGGTTCTTAAATTTTAATACGCCGATCAACGTATTAACAAGGGTCTTGAAAAGTTGTCTCTAGTGATTATTTTGAATATTGAATTTTGTGTGGTTTTCGTTGACAGCAGCTGCGAAATGGTTCGTTAAATATAATAAAGGTTATTTTTGTGATTGATTATTCCATTGCGTAGATGATGGTATGAACGGGAATCTTCGGTGTCTATAGTGGTTATTTTTTGTTATATATTGTTTTGACTCTTTTAAAAAATTACAGTCCATGCGCAATTCGTTGAATGTACTTTTTGTTGTTTTTCGAACATGTTAAACATGACTGCATAAATTAAGATATAAACTCGAGTCTTGAAAAGGTGTCTCGGGTGGTTATTTTTTAGCTGTGGTTTTTTGGTTGTTTTAGTTTAAGGCAGCTAACATGGAGATTGCTTGATGTACTAGGGGTTGTTTTTTATGGTAGTTGAATATTGCTGTATAGACAAAAATATCAATTATTGTGTTGGAGAACAGTCCAGCGTAATTATTTTCAATTTTAAATAGTTTTGGCTATTTTAGTTTGAGGCAGGCTGAACGGGGATGTTGACTTCACTAGGAATTGCTTTTTCGGGGTTTCTGAATATTACTGCGGATATAAATATATGCACGATAGTCTAAGGAAAGCGTCTAGATTGACTACGTTCAACTGAAATTTTTGTTGGCTGTTTTAAATAATAGCAGCTGAAACGTGGTTCGTTAAATGTAGAAGGGGTTGTTTTCTGGACTAGGGGTTGCGCTGAAAGGTTGTTGTAAATTGCTTCAGAAATATTGCTATTAATTAGAAACTTGGAAAAGTGTCTGGGGAGATTTTTCTCATTTCAAATAGCTGTGGCTGTTTTAGTTGAAGGCAGGTGGCTCGGGGTAAGTATTTACAAATCCCAAGAACTTTGAAGAATGTTGATTATTTCCCGAGTTTTATCAATTTTTCGGAAACATGGAAATTGAACTTTTTTCTATTGTGTAACTTCTTTCAAAGTTAAAATTTACCTTCAACTTGAACTTATTAGATAAAAAATTTCAAGTTATTTTGCGCTATTACAAAAAAAAATGGTCATGTTAAGATTACAAGAATTAAGGCACTTAAGTAACAGCTCAAAAAATAAGCTTCTGTATAATTTACTGCGGTATTGTGTAATATTTGACAATTCATTTATATTATTACCTAGATATATTATAATACTTGATCAGGAGCCAGTCCGGTACATGCCCCTAATATTTAGAATATCATGGAAGTTGTAAAAATGTACTTTCAGTAAATTCATAGCAGCATAAGGTTCGTTAAATTTAAAACCAAAATATGTTTTTGCCGAAACTATTTTATAAAAATTACATTTTTAAATTTGGGTATTAATTCTCAATACAACAATTATGTAAAATAGTTATATTTTGTGCTTTTCATCATATTTAAGTATATTATGAATGTCTGTTTTTGTAGTTTGAAGCATATGTTGGCAAACATTGTTGTTCAAACCTTATTAATTTGTATTTTAAACTTATGGGTACACGTGAATATTAATGTTTGTAACATATTATTGGTGAAAATTTTAGTTTATGCTTTAATATTTTTTCAAAGATCGTTATTACATGCATGGAATGAAATTTCTTCCAAAATACGTTCAGAAATTTCATATTCGATTTTTATGTGTGACCATAAACTTAATTTCCTGCTAACATATGTCACAAAATTTTTATTTCACATTTATTTCCTTCCTTCTCCGTATCAAAAATATTGCCTTGTTCACTTTCAAAACTGTAGAATTAAATGTTTTGCCGCACCCTGAACAAAATTTTTTGCGAAATACGTACAACGATAATAAACATACGTTTCACCTGTTTCAAAGTGAAAGGAAAATTTTTGCACATATTTAATATCCGGATGTAGGATATTTTAATGTATTATAGATTGAGTGTTGTATAATATTCTACTTACGAACAGAATTGCCAAGTATCACGAACACGAACAAAAACAGGATAAAAGTGAAAAATCTCATTTTTCTAGAAGCAGGAACTTCCACTGATCTTGAACTGGTTTTGCTTGTATATATACTAGCCTACACATCATATTGACAAATAGGATTACTGCATTCTGAAGATGAAGTGGCGTTTTTTCCTAAGATTACAAGTTTATTTACTTGTGATTTAACTTGTCGTAGCAACACTATTATGGACTTTTTTCTTTTCAAAAATGATTTAATATATAAAGATTTAGAAAATTTCAATACGCACGGTAAAGAAAATGTTTAAAAATTACAGTGAACATATTGTATCATTTTTCGAGTTTTCGCATGCCTCTGTGGCGGCCATTTTGTTTAAAAAAATTTGGATTTCGAATTTGAAATCGTCTCGTTTTTGGGGGCGACATTCAAGTCATAATTTTAATTTTTAAAATTCAGATTTTAAATTTGATCTCAACCACCTGCAATTTTCTGGTCGGCATTTTAGAGCAGTCATTTTTTTAAATTTGGAATTTCAATTTAAAATTAACTACCCGAAAAACTCTTTTACAGTAAATGTCATGCAGATCGGATCATTTTTAGGGTTTCATAGGACACCATTTTGCAGTTTGTGAAATGACTGTCCGTCCGTTATCGTCAATTACTATATAAAATCATCACAATTAAGTTCAAGGATTGGCTCTCTGTTAAAGACATGTCTTTGGTTCAAAGAAATCGTTTTTGTTTCAATAAAAATTTTGTTTTATCCTGATTAATTCAAAACAATTTTGTTAGTTTTTAGTAAGAAATATTACAAATTGATCAATTAGATTCTTTTCAAATGAAATTATCAATTTTTGTAATCATTTCCATGTTCAAATTAATACGGCTTTCAGTCATAGGCGAAAGTCTGGATTCTTATGATGATTATCAGTTTAAGTATATTCATCTTCTTGGTGAAAAATTTAACAGTTTTGTTAAATTTTTTTTATTTGAAAATTAATGTTTAAATTGAAAATACGTAACTATTATGTTTTTGGTTGAAAATTGATATTTTTTATTTAAAAATACAACTATTACATTTTTGGTTGAGACAGGGCCGCATTTAGGGTTGTGGGGCCCTAGGGCCGGTTACAATGTGTCGCCCTTTTGTTATTCCTTGCTGACTTCTAAAAAATAACAAAAGGTCATCGAAGTAGGAGCCGATGCAGAAATGTGTAGAAGCGATTTTAATTTAACGGTTAGTTACGTTTGCAGGAGCCCCTAATTTGTGGGGGCCCTGGGGCAATGGCCCCGCTGGCCCCGTACTAAAGGCGGTCCTGGGTTGAGAATTCAAACTATTCAATTATTTGGTTGAAAATTCATACATTTTGTTTCACGATTCATTTTTCTGGTATAAAATTAACCTTCTCGGTTGAAAATTATTTTGTGTAGAAAATGAATGTTTTCGGATTAAAATTAATGTTTTTTATCAAAATTCAATTATTAGGTAAAAAATTATCTACTTTGTACAAGACTCATGAATTTTGGGAAAGTTATTTGTTGGTAAAAAATCAATGTTTATGGTAGAAATTTTAACTGAATATAAAATTATGTAATAATATAATATGGTAATAATGGCATGATATTGATCCACTATGTTAGAAATTAAACAATTTTGTTAAAAATCAATTTTTCATTTGATACGAGAGGTGTTTGTATTCTTTATTTTAGTTGAAAATTCATCTTTTCGGTGGAAATTACAACAATTTTGATGAAAAACCGTTTACTTAGGTGTGGAATAAATTTGTTGCTAAGAGTATGACGACTTTAGTTGAAGATTAATATATTAATTAAAAAATTATTTCCGTTAATTGAAAATTCATGTATTTTATTCTTCTTGGCTGAAAATTCATGTTTTTGGTTAAAAGTTTAACTATTTGGTGGAAAAACAATTTACTTTGTTAAAAATGTATCAAATTTGTTGAAGACTGGTTTCTTAGTTTGAAAAAAACTTTTTTGTTGAAAATTTGTCTTTTTCAATTGAATTTAACGGGTTTTAAAATAATAGTAAAATCTCTTTTGTTTTGAATATCAAATATTACAGGTTTTGTTGAAAATTTAACACTATTGGTTAAAAATATTTCTGCTCTGTATGAAACTTAGCAGTTCAGTTGCAATTGATTTCTTTGGTTGAAAATTTAACTGTTATGTTGGAAAATCGTTTTTCACTGAAAATTATTTTCTGATCTGAGTGTATAATTATTTCAGTTGAAGCTTCATCATTTGAGTTTACAATTTATGTATTTGGTTGAAAATTTAACGCGTTTTCAAAACTTCATTGTTTTTCTTTATATTAAAAATTAATTTATTAACTGAAAATTTAAAAATCTGTATTTTAGTCGAAAATTGATCTTTTGTAGTTGAAAATTCATTTATTTCGTTGAAAATTGATTTTTATCAGTCAAAAATGCAACTGCCTGCTTTGAAATTTATCTTTTTTATTTGAAAATTGAACTATTTGGTTGAAAAATTAACATTTTTAGGTAAAATTGAACTATTTGAAACCATTTCTTTTTTCTTAAGAAGCAATTTTCGTGACAGAAAATTCATCTGTTTTATTTTGGTTGAAATTTTTTTTTCTGTTCAAACATAATTTTTCATATCAAAAATTAAACTTTTTTATTTTAGGTGGACATAAATGTTAATTATGATAATTATTTTGTTTGAGAAGTAGATCTTAATTAGATGCTCCCTTCTGCTTTTAGTTTGAACGATTTGGATATAAAATTCATCAAATGATTCCAACGTTTAGGAATAATTTTTGTGTACATCATTTTGTAGAACTTTTTAAATATATATCGTAATTTCGTTCAATTCTAAGAGTTTTTGTACACAAAAACTAAATTTTAAATGCAAAAGTATGAATTTTCAACCATAGAATCACATACAAGGCACCAATTTTTTAAACAACAACGAATTTTTTACCTGCAAACATGAATTTTCAAACAAAAATGATTAAACTTTAACCAAAAACAGTTACATTATCAATTAAATAGCTGAATTTTTTAGCCAAAAATAAGAATTTGTTAGAAAACAGTTGAATTTTCAAGCAAAAAGACAAGTTTCCTATAAAATAGTTTAAATTTTTTAGTTTGAACCGCAAAATATGATTTTTGAACTCAATAGTTCAATTGTCTACAAACATAATAAAATATTCAGTCCAAAAAGAAGGATTTTTAACAAAATAGTTGAATTTTTTAACTCAAAAATATGAGTTTTCGAAAAAAAATATCATTCGCAGCCAAATAGTTTTATTCTAAACTAAAAACGATCAATTTTATACGAACGATGGAATAGTTAAATTGGCTGTTGAAAAAATTTATTTCATTTGAAACCACAATGTTATAAGCCTGTAGAGACCCCAGAAAAGTGAACGTTTATATATGCTTACACCGAACAGTATCAGCTACTGACAGATTATTAGTTCGAAACACCGCCGTACTAGGCCTTCTTACACCGTACGCTATTCGCAGGCTTACACTGTTTAAGTAGGAGCAGAGTGGGGATAAGCGTAACTGAGACGTAACCTTGCCGCATGAGAGGGAGAGAGACTGGACGCTTGCTCTCTACTCCTTCGCATGCTCCAGAGTTAGGCCTCCGCTACGCTTATCCCCACTTGAGCATTTTAAGCCTGCAACTAGCGTACGGTGTAAGGAGGCTCACTGACGGTGCATTGTTTTCACAAATGGCCACTGAATAACGCACAATGTATTTAATAAGATTTCATAAACTTACTGCAGCCATATACAAAGAAGCGCGCGCACACACACACATACACCCCCGTCCCACACACACATATATATATATATATATATATTTATATATGTATTTACCGCGGTGCTACTGGGAGCCGATGTCATTTTTAGATGGCAGTTGCTCCCAGTGGGACACTGCGGTGGTTGTTTAACCTTATTTTTTAATTATATATATAAACAAAAATCAACCTCGCACCGAACCACTTTGAAAAGTTCGCGCCATACGAGATTAGCAATAACAACCCAAACAGCTGACTCCCGCATCAATCGTATGTTTTTATCTAACCCAATATAATGCGTGAAACCTTACCTGCAATTACATCGCATTTATAATTGTAAATCTTCAA
>JAABKJ010014838.1:0-10032 GCA_011634705.1 Andricus grossulariae
TTCAACTAAAAAAGACAAACTTTCAACCAAATAGTTTAATTTTCAGTTAAAAAAATTAATTTTCAACAAAAAAATTTCCTACAAAATGAAAACAAACAACTTTTCATCCAAAGTGATAAATTTTCTAATGAAATGATGAGTCTTTTACTGGAATAGATGAATCTTCAACTGAAGTAGATAAATTTTAAGCCAAATAGATGAATTTTTAACAAAAGAGTTTATCTTTTAAGCAAGTACATGTATTTTCAATCAAAAAGTTAAATTTTCAACTGAATTTGTACATTTTCAACTGGAATAGTTGAATTTTCAAACAAAAAGATGAATTTCCAAACCAGAAAATTAATTTTTATACAAAAAGATTAATTTTCTACCAAAAAAGATTATTTTTGAACTAAATACGTGCATTTTTAACGAAATATTTGATTTTTCTACCAAAAATATCAGTTTTCAACACAAAAATTCAATTTTTTAGTTTTAATTTTTGGTTGAAAAAATCAATTTTTAACCAAGCTTGTAAATTTTCAACTAAAATGATGAATCATTGACTGGAATATTTTAATTTTCAACGAAAAATGGTAATTTGTCAACCTGAAATTGGATAATTCAATTTTTTATTTTTTATTATGTTCGACTAAAGAGATAAATTTTTAACTGCAATTTCAGAATATTCAATTGGAATAATCGCATTTTTGGTTTAAGAAAAATTAACTTCTGTTGAAGAAAAAACGAATTTTGAACAAAGTAGCTCACTTTTCTACCAATGAGATAAATTTTTAATTGAAATGATGAACCTTGAACCAACCAAAAACCAAAAACCAAAAAGATGAATTCTAAACGAAAAATCAAGTAGTTGTTATCCCAACCAAGAAAATTAATTTTTAATTAGAGACAGTTGAATTTAACCAAAAAAACTACTCCACATGAGTTTAATTTTCAACTTAAAAAGATTTTTCATTTGTCAAGGGAGAGAGACAAGTGCAAACAAGCTGTTGAATTTTTAACTAAAAACGCGCAATCATCAAACATAATAGTTCAATTTTCACTTTAAAAAATTAAATAAGCACTTTAAAGTATGTAGATACTTCTATTTTAACTTATCCGAAGTTTACCAGTACGGTGGTTCAAAAAAGGCTTTTTGGAAGACAAAAGAGTTAAATTCTTTTCAAAATTTAGGTTAAATAATAATTTTTCTCGTTTAGGAAAACTGGATCTGATGATTATAAGTGATTCCTCAAGTCATAAGTTTGAAACATAAAAAAAAACTTAAACATCATCCATACAATGATTTTATGACAACCCAATTTTTTTTATTTTGAACAAATGATTAAAATTGTAATAAAAATCTCATTTCATTTTCTATCAAAGATTTAATACAATAATAATAATTTTAATATTTTAATTTCTGACGACGCTGTTATTCTACCTGATTTCACGATTTCACATTTTGGCCGCACTGAAAAAATATATGGTGCATTGCAGTGCAGCGAATCCCAATACCGTTTCAGTTTTAAATATTGTATCGTGCATACACAATTATTATTAATATGAATATATAAACTTAGAATGTAAATTATGAAAACATTATCGTTTCTCAATTAAAACTTAAAAACCAACAGAAAGTAGTTGAAAAATTATTAAATTATGTTTCCATAGCAATTCATTGCTACTCATTGAATAAGTAAGGCTGCGCTTCTAAGCAGATTAGTAGAATACCCTTGCTAATTCAGTATTACTAATTCAATTAGTAGCATAAATCTTACCATTTTATTTAGTAGAAACTGATAAAATTACTAATTTAACAGTCAGATACAATGCTACTAATTGCATTAGTAAAATTTCTACTAATTCGCATTTAGAGAGGAAGGACTAGATAAGGTTCTAAATCATAATTCCAGGAAATTTGTTAATTAATTATTAGAAAGGTTCACTTTGAAGGTGTAAAGCTTATTTTGGACTCCATTAGCCTCTTCAGAGTATCCATAACCTGGATCAAATCTCGGTTATGATAGAGTTAATTATCGATATTTCAACGGATCCCTGCAAGGCTTCTCTGCACGCCTGTGCACAAATTAAACCTTCATTATATCCAGTTGGAATTGCATTCGAATAGTGGATCAACTCAATAATACGAATCCAGTTACAAATCATAATCTTGGATCTGGATAATTGTAAGTCGACTCTAGATTTTTATAAATATTACTAAAATTTATTAAAATATGATAATCAATAATTTTGTTTAATGTTTGTAAGTATTTACACATTTTTGAAATTTTGCGAATTGTTTGTACCAAGTTTGATCCTAGGGCAGAATGCAGGACAAAATTATAAAAATATTTTAATAATTTAGTAAAATACTATATGGAGTCTTGCAAACAATTTGAGGGAAAGAAATAAGACAAAAAAGTTTGATTAAAGTTAAAAATCTCAAAGTGAAACTAATTAAAATTTGAGGTCGCCTTCCCGGCGGATTGCAATAAAAAATGCAATCATTAGAAAAATTAGAAAATAAAAACTTACTTCCAAAATATTGGGTTTTTTGAATGCGAATAAAAAAATGATCAAATAAGTTACCCAATTCTGACTAGAGTAAATTTTGGATGGGTTTTGGGGATATTATTTCCAAGCTTTTGAAAATCGGAACCTTCAACTGTAATCGTTAGATTTTCAGTTTAAAAAAATTAATTTTCCAATTTGAAAAGAAAAAACAATTTTCAACCAAAGAAATTAATTCTTAACTAAATTTGTGAATTTTTCAACCAAAAAGACGAGTTTTCAACAAATAAAGATTTTTTTAGTCAGTAGTTTTTTTAGTTAGTTATTCTCTGGAACTCATAGTAAATTAAACTTATTCATTAAAATTCTCTTTAAAAAAACCGTGTAATGCCCCATAAATCTTTCGAAAACCCTTCAATATAAATTGAATTAAACGTATTCTTCAAAGTTCTATGGAAGAAACGATAAAATTTCCAAAAACCTTTGAAATCCCTGAAAATCCTTGAAATATTTGGCAATCCTACAAATTTTTTTGAAATCCCTTCAAATTTTGTATATCTATTAAAATTCTTTAGAATCCTTTTAAATACCTCGCAAACTTTGGGGATCGTAAAAATCCAATTAAGAAAGTATAGATTATTTGAAAGCCCTTGAATATAATTTGAATTAAACTTATACATTATATTTCTCTTAAAAACAAACCGTCTAAGTCCCTAAAAATCATTGAAATCCTTTAAAATCCTGGAGATTTAATAAAATCCTTAAATCTTGTGAAATTGCTTGAAATTCATTTAATTTATCCAACAAAGTAATTCAGAAATCCCTTAACATATTTGGAAATCCTACAAAATTCTTCAAAATGCCCGGAAATTTTGAACATCTCTAAAAATCTTTTAGAATCCCTTGAAATCCCTCGAAATCTGTGGAGAACGTTGAACTCCATTGAAAAAATTATAAATTATTGTAAAGCCTTAAATATAATTTAAATTAAACTTATTCATTCAGGTTCTCTCAAAAACAAACCATATAAATCCCTAGAAATTTTTGAAATCCCTTGAAATCCTTAGAGACTTAGGAAAATCCTTAATTCTTGTGAAATTTCTTGAAATACCTTAAAATCCGCTTCAATCCTTTGACTCGCTAGAAATCCCTTGAAATCTCATTTTATTCATCGAATTTCACAAGAAATTCTACTAAATATTTAAAAATCCTACAAAACTCTTTTGAATTCCTTGAAATCTTCGAAAAAAGTAAAAATCTTATAAAATCCTTTGGTATGTTTCTGAATTCCTTGAAGTCCATGGAAATATTTCTAATTATTTATAAAGCGATGAAACCTTGATCTGTCCAAGTGTCTCTAAATCTGTTAAAATCTTCTGGAACCCCTAAATCCTCCTAATATGTTTGAAAATCTTTGAAATCCCCTGAAATCGTTATGAAATCTTGCGAAATTCCTCAAAATTCCTTGAAATACCTTCAAATTAAATTTAATTCATTCTCCAAAGTTCAATAGAAATATTTTGAAATCTTTTGAAATACTTCTAAGTTTTCTGAAATCCATTGACATATTTTTAATCTCTTGAAATCCTTTGAAATCTCTTTAAATCCCCAAAAATGTCTGGAAATCTTTGAAATTCTCTAAACAACGCTCAAAATGGTTGAAATACATTGAAATTAGTTAAAATATTTGGAAACCTTTGAAACCTTGAATATGTTTGGAATTATTTAAAAAGTCGTAAAATTTTCACAAAATCGTTTAATGTCCATTAAAGTTCCTTAAAGTTTATCGGAATCCTACGTTAAATAAATAAAAAATCATACGTTTGTACTTTCTTCATTTTTTGCATCAACTCTTTCAACATTTTAACATTCTTGATTTCTATACTGATTTTCTTACAATGATTTTACATCATATTTTTCAAGACTCGCGAAAAAAATGATAAGGAAATTATAAAAATTGCAAAAGATTGCATGAGATTGCATAAGATTGCAGAAAGAGTGTACACTAGGGTGGTCCAAAAATGCATTGAATTTTTTTTTTTATTAATTTTTATCGGGACACCCCCCAAATTTGTTCTAATACACCCAAAAATAAATCGATTGTTTTTGTTATGAAAAAAAAATTATATTTAGGGATGCCGCAAGCCCCATGAAGTTTAACATGTATTTCCCATAAGAAAAAAATACTTTTTTGTAAATCTTATTTAGAATCCTCAATATTATCTCAATCAAGTTGAAATTTGACATTTTTCTTTACAATCAGCCATAGAATACGAATATAATATCACTTTTCGAATATACCCCCATAGGTCTGTTTCATAGGGTCCCAAAGAAACCCCATGAGTGAAAAAATGCGTTTCGCGAGTTTTTGGCGCTAATTATGACTTTTTTGCGGTTTCTTAGATAGAAATTATTTCTAATACATAAAATATTACTTTATACTGAAAATAAGATATTTCCATAAATTGTTTAAACAATTTATTATTGCTTTTGGCAATTTTCTCACAGAATGGAGTCAGAAAGACGCGGTTTTTTCAAAATTTTTTCATTTTTTGTCCAGTTTTCAATTAGAGGGAAGTGATAGTTCATCAGTGTTGACAATAGTGATTGTTTGAACAATGTATTATAATTAGTCATAATATTATATTTGAATAATGCTGGAAAGATGCAGTTTTTTTTATATTTCTGGCTTTCTGTCCAATTTTCATTTCGAGTGAAGTAATAAGAAATTCAAGGTGACAAAATGATTGTTCAAACAATTTATTATAATTATTAATTGTATTATATTTGAATAATGCTAGAAAGATGCGGTTTTTTGTTGTTGAAATTTCTGGCTTTTTGTGCAATTTTCATTTGAAGTTAAGTAACAATGAATTCAAGTTATTAAAATAACTGTCTCAACAATTTATTATAATTATTAATAATATTATATTTGACTAATGCTAGAAAGTTGCGTTTTATTTAAATTTTTGGCTTTTTGTCTAATTTTTATTTGGGGTGAAGTGATAATGAACTCAAGGTAACAAAATAATTGTTTAAACAATTTATTATCATTGTTAATGATATTCTCTTTGCTTAATTGATAGAATGTTGCGGTATTTTCTGAAATTTTCAAATCTTTGTTTATTTTTTATTAGGCGTGACTTAATAACTAATTGGATTTAGAAAAAATAATTGTTTAAACAAATTATTATTATTTATGACTATCTTTATCTATACCGCTTGCGCCTGAAAGATGCGGTTTTTCGGAAATTTTTACCTTTTTGTCCTTTTTTCACTTAGTGAGGTAATAATTAATTGAAGTTAGCAAATAAGTTTTTCAACTATATAATATTGTTCATAACAAAAGCCAAAAATTAAAAAAACGCATTTTTCTGGCATTATTCAAATATAATATCATTAATAATTATGATAGATTGTTTAAACAATGATTTTGTTAACTTCAATTTATTATTACTTCACTACAAATGAATATTGGACAAAAAGCCAGGAATCTAAAAAACCCGCATCTTTCTAGCATTATTCAAGTATAATATTATTGTTAATTATAATACATTTTCTAAACAATCACTATCATTAACATTGATGAACTGTCACTTTCATCTAATTGAAAATTGGTCATCAAATGGAAAATTTGTGAAAAAACCGTGTCTTTCTAACTCCATTCTATGAGAAAATTGTTAAAAACAGTAATGAATTGTTCAAATAATTTAAAAAAATATCTAATTTTCAGTATAAAGTGATATTTCATGCATTAGAAACAATTTGCATCAAAGAAACCGCAAAACAATCATAATTAGCGCCAAAAACTCGCAAAACCCATTTATTCACTCATAGGGTTTCTTTGGGACCCTATAGAACAGACTTATAAGGATGATATTTGAAAAGTGATATTCTATTCGTATTCTATGGCTAATTTTGAAGAGAAATATTGAGTTTCAACTTCATTGAGATAATATTGAGGATTCTGAATAGGATTTACAAAAACGTCTTTTTTTCTTATGGGAAATGCATTCTTCATGGGGCTTGCGGCACCCCTAAATATCATTTTTTTCAAAACAAAAAAAACGGATTTATTTTTGGGTGGATTCGAACCTCATGTCCAATCGTTGGAAAATACAGTGAGTTAAATATTCAAAGATTCCCTAAACATTCGGATGTCATGAGGCACTATTTTTTCGAATGCGAAACAATTCGAACTGAAGGACAATCTAAAAAATATCCAAGTGTTTCGGATGCTTCGTCTGCAGTTGTGAAAAGTTTATTTTTCACTTAAAAAATCTGAAACTTTCCAAAAAATTTCCTTTGACATGGTATTAAATAGCTATTGACAAGACATCGACATATTGTTAAACAATTAACTTTTTTATGCACAAATCGAATTCCGTAGGCATCGACAGAGTATAATACGCTTGGTGTTCAAATTTCAAGTCATCTAGTTAAAACGAAAAACAGTTACGGCGAATTTATTTTAAAAAACGCATTAAATTTCTCTGGTCGAAATTTGCAGTTTATATTATATTTCTCACAAAGTTGAAATCGGACAAAAAAATTATGCTCTTCTTTAAGCTCTATATGCTCATATTTTTTCGAGTGTTTTTTTTTTAAATTTGAGTTTCAGATACTTTTTCGCGTCACTTTATCTCGAATGGGAGGCAAGAAATACAAAGCCGAGCGCCCCGACGATTATTGCATCCGGGGCCTCAATTAACTAGAAAAAATATTTTAATGATATTACCATTATACACGTAAAAATCCACTTGTTTCGAACTAGTCTTCCTGATAATTTAAATACCAAAAATTAATTTCACTGGCGAAATAAGGAGCAATATATCACTTCTAAATATTATTTTGTAAATATTAAGAAAAGGACATTTTTTATATATGTGTGTTATTATCGTGAAATACATCAAATATATTCCGATGAACATATATCATACATTATTTTGTAAAATAGTCGAGAATATTACTGTAAATCTAATAAAAAAATTAAAAAAGTCGATTTTTTGAAATTTGATAGTCCTTTAGGGCGGGTCAAAAATATTTAAAAGAAAGTTTTCATCGCCATTAAATCCTCGGGTAAAGAAATTTGTTCGGTACGCTCTAACGTATAATAATGAATTTAATTAAATCAATAGTTAAGATACACTGCAAAACATATTGGTGCAACAAAGTGCTGTTTTTCGGTTCAACAAAATTTTAGTCGGTTCAACAAAAAGATTTGCTATGCAAACCAACATTTCTTTGAACTGATAAAAAAACACACCGAAAATATTTGTTCTACGCTCGCCACATTTTGGTGAACCTCTTCACCGCCGTTAATAAATGAAATTGAAATTACTTGTTTTTTAGATAAATAGTTTGTGTATTACCTATTTCAGAAGTCTCAGGTTTCTGCGGGTTCATTTGTGAACTTAATTCTATAATCAGAAATAGAAATAGATGAATTTCGATATGTATGTATAATAATGAATTTATTGAAATGAATAGTTAAGCTAAACTGAAAAATATAATAAAGAGACGTGTTGCAGAATAAATCGACATTTTAAAAATTACTTGTAGCAGAAGGAATAAAGAATGAATCGATGAGTCTCTGAGTCTTTGAATACTTTGGAACTGTTTTCAAACATAAATATATAATAAAATTTGGAAAAAGTTTTTATTAAAATATACTAAAAAGAAACAAATTATTTCCTCCGAAAAGGCAGTTTGAAACCAGCTTTTTTGTGTTTCAAGAATCAAAAATTTAAGGGCATAGCAGGATAAGTAAGTGGGTGCTGCCCCCTCGTGAATTTATTCCAGATTTTCGGAATAAGTTAGCAATATTTTATGGGACTCAACGTGAATAATGGATATACTAGAAAAAATTATAGAATGTTTTTTCAAACCGTTAAAAAAATGTTCAAAATTTGTTTCAAGTTTTTTTCTGTGAGATGTAAGGTAACCGTCCGTATTATGCAACAATGTCCGTTTTTATGAGACACTACAATAAAAAATGAAAAATAAAAATAAACGAAGCGCGCAAGGTGACGAAAAAAATAATTTATGAATATTATCATTTACATTTTTGAACTCATATAAATAAATGTTTCTCTGAAATTTTCATATTTGAACAAAAATATTTAAGTATCTGTACTTCATAGCATGTTCAAATTAAGTAGCCATGCAATCCTTAGAAGCAAATGTACTGGGTTTGGTTTTTCGAAAGTTCTGATAATTTACTGTACTTACATGTAATAGTACGATTATTAATTTGAAAGCTTATGAGTTGTACATTATGTTGGAATTTATGTTTTACCAATTTCGTTGTGATATATTTAATAATAATTGTGTTTCACAATATGTATATAGACTGTTTTAAAGTCCGTATGTATGGCACGAAGGACTGTGTGTTTCATAATCTAGGGATCTTCGCGTTTCCATTGTTTTCGCCAACTGAACCCATACGTTTATTACGATACAGGTTATGAAGTAAGTTAGTTACAAAATTTGCACTAAATGTTAACTAGCCTGTAAAATTTAGCATACTCATGAGCATGCTTTGATAAAATTAACTTAAACTTGTGGTTATAATTTGTTATTAATTTTATTTAGATTGATTTTAGGTATAAAATTAGATAATTATAATGGCAGTTACTAGGAAGAATCAAAAGAAGAGAAAAGAAACTAAATTGAAAAAAGCTAATTTGAAGAAAAATGCAACGTGTTCGAAAGTTACGAGGAAGACTCATGTATTAGTTAATCATTCAAGAAAAACTAAACAGAATATAGTTAAGAGGAAGAATTATTCTGCTGAAAGTGTTGAAAATGCTTTAAAAGCTTTGGATACCAGTATCTCCATCAGAAAAGCTGCTGCTGCGTATGGGATTCCAGTGGCCACACTTGCCAGGAAGAAAAATCATCCTGTTGAATTTAAAACAAAACCAGGACCCGACGCAGTTTTGTCAGGAGCTATTGAGCAAGATATAGTTAACTGGATTCTCTACGTAGCTGAATGAGGCCAACCAGTTACTGCAAATGAACTTCTTGATTCTGTGCAATTTTATGTAATAATGAAGGGAATACCCACACTGTTTATTGACAACCGTCCTGGACGACATTGGTTTGAAGCGTTTAAGAAACGTCATTCCAACATAAGCACGAGAAAACCACAACATTTGAGCCTCAGCAGAGCAAGTGTTACTCGAGAAGATTTGCAAAATTGGTTTGGTGAGCAAAAAAACTATTTAGAAAAGAAGAGTTTATTGCACATTCCTTCAAGCAGAATTTTCAATTGCGATGAATCAAGTATTTTATTATGTCCAGATTCAGATAAAGTATTGACTTCGAAAGGTACTCGTGCAGCTTATAAAGTAACAGATGGTATTAAGGAATGTCTTACAGTTCTATTTATGTATAGTGCAGATGGTACTCGTGCTCCACCAATGTTAATGTTCGCCTACAAGGAAGGTGTTCCAAAAAACATTGCTGAGAAAACACCCAGAAACTGGGGAATCGGTATCTCAGATACTGGCTGGATGAATGCTGAGACTTTTTATG
>JAABKJ010014839.1:0-10032 GCA_011634705.1 Andricus grossulariae
TTGTTTGTATTGCTTGTAGGAGCCATCCATGTACTCCGTACTCTTTAAGGACTTCCCAAAGTTTACTTCTATTTACCAATTATAATTAAACTGTTACAATAAAATCAAAAATAGTTTTTTGTAATTACTCTTCAGTAATTAATCATGAAATAATTGCTAATATTTACATCCCGGAAAAAAACTGGGACAATCCTGGAATTTAGTGGGCCAAAAATTATAGACACCTTGTAATTAATAACTGCAAAGCTTTTTGAAATTGAGAAGATTTAAAGAGAACGTCTTTGCACTCGTGGAAGCTGCTTTGCAAGTGCGTTTACCTCTTGATTTTATATCATTTTATACTAATGTAAGACAATCCGCAAAACGAGTCGCGTGTGAGATAGATTACAACTTGCTTTTATTACTCTTACAGAGTCGCAGGTAATGCTAGTGGGTAGGTGTAATAACCTGACGTAACAATAAAATTGCGACCGCAAAGCACTGTTTTTAAACGCACTCTATAATTTGCATTCATACATCATACATACATCATACATCTTGGATTTTAGAAATAAGTGATTACATTCTTGAATAAAAATTGTATTAAGTTTAACGCGGACCATTTTACTACCTTCCAAACTTTCAGCTGTGGTTAAATTTCGGTAACGTGCCGTCCATAAACTACTTGACCAATTTTGGACTATTTTTGACCTATAGTGAGTAGAATTTTCGACAAAAAAGAAGATTTTAATAAAATGGTTGCATTTCCAACAGAATAATTAAATTTATAACAAAACAGTTGAATTTTCAACCTACAAAGATGACTTTAACAAAACAGTTGAATTTTCAACGAATTGGTCGAATTTTTAAACAAGTAGGTGAATTTTCAACAAGAAAGTTATTTTTTGTAAATCAAGAAAGATAAATTTTCAACAGAATAGTTGAATCCTCAACTAAAAGATGAATTTTCAATAAAAAAAATGGTCTATCCCACAAGACGCACATTCGACAAAATACATGAATTTGCTACAAAACAGTTGAATTTTCAACAGAAAAGTTAATTTTTCACCTAATAGTTTAATCTTCAAACAAATTTTTGAATTTTTAAGCCAAGAAGACGAATTTTTAACCCACAAAGATGGATTCTCAATGAAACATGTAATAGTAATTTTCAGCAAAACAGTTGTATCCTAAACCTAAACAGAATAATCCTCAACCAAAAAGTTGCATTTCTAACCAAAAATGATGAATTTTCAAGCAAGAAAATTTGTTTTCTACCAAAAAAGACGAATTTTTAAAAAGCACATGAATTTTCTGCCAAATAGTCGAATTTAAAAAAAAATAGATTTCAACCAATAAAATAGAATTTTCAACTAACTGGTTAAATTTTTTGACCAAAGAGATGAATTTTCAACTAATATGATGAATATTTAACTAAAAAGTATATTTTTAACAAAGTACACAGTTCAACTTTCAACCAAGTAGTTCAATTTTCAGACTAAAAGACAAATTCTCATCGAAAAATAAAATAGTTGATAGCTAAACCAAGAAATATTTTAATTTAAATAAAAAACAGTTGCATTGAATAAAAAAATTCGAATTTTCAATAAAATAGTTAAATTTTTAAACAAAAAATGGAATAGTTCAATTTTCAGTTAAAAAAATTAATTTTCAACCAAAAAAGAAGGGTATTTTCAACGAAATAGTTACATTTTCAACCAAAGAGAGGAATATTCCACAAAAAATTAATTTTGTACAAGGTATACAGTTCAACTTTCAAACAAGTAGTTGGATTTCTGACCAAAAAGATGACTTTTTAGCAAAATAGATGAATTTTCAACAAAATAATTAAAGTTGCAATCAAATAGTAAAATATTTAACCGAACGAGACGAATTCCGAAACAGAAATATAAGAATAGACTTTTCAAACAAAAATAATTAACTTTTAACCAAAAAAGTGTGGTTTCTCTTATTGAGTTCTATTAAGCGAAAAAAAGGGCTTCGAGGCCTATTAAGACGTTAATTATATAATTAAAATCTCCCCCTTCAATAATTTCCCTCCTCTTTTCCTCTTACTTTCCCCTTTACTTCCCTAGTAAGCTACCTCACTTCACCCTTCGCCCCTTCTTCATCAACTTCCCTTCTTCAACAACTTCCCCTCCCCACACTTGATCCTTAGCCCCTCTTCCCCAAATTCTTCCTCTACTTCCCCCTCTCCTCACTTTCTCGCTAACAATCCCCTGCCCCTGCTACCCTTCCCGGTCCTCACATCCCCTCCACAACTCACCCTCATTTAAAATCATTCCCCCTACTTCTTCTTCCCACTTTCTCCCAATTCCCCCTACTTCCCTTCTCCATTTCCCTTAACTTTATCTTCCATTATATCCCCTCACTTCCACTACTTCACCTACGCCCCCTCACTTCATCTACTTTTCCTCCCCTCATTACCACTTATTCCTCCTACTTCCCCACCTCTTATTTCACCTCTATTCCCGTATTTCACAACCCCTAACTTCCGCTCAATTTACTTACTTCCCCTCTCCTAATTTCCCCTAATTTCCCCTACTTCCCCCTACTTCATCTCCCCTCATTTTCCCTTCCGTAATTTCCCCTCATTCTTCTCACATCCCCTCCTTTGGCAAAAGTACGACGTACAGATGGACACCCAGGATTTCTGTCCGGGGTTACGAAACCCTAAAAACGAGAAAAAGGAGAAATTTCTCGAAAACAGGGGAAAAAGAGGAATTTAAAAAAAGGGAAAATGGGAAAATAGTGTGAAGTCTGAAATATGATAGTGATTTTCAAACTTATTAAATTATTATTTAACTGTACCGTCGCATTTAAAGATGAATTTCAAGAAATTACGATTGGAAAGATGAGATATTTTTAGCTTTCTTGTCCTACTTTTTAAATTTTGTCTGCCGACCTTTCTTAATCTTCTCATCTGAACTTTACAACTTACAATATTTTTTCTCATTCCCTTTTCTATTTTGCCTTTCCTTACATTTGACTATTACTCTCTATAAACGTAAAGCAGAGTTTATAAAGAGTGGAATTCCGTGAGGGTGAACCAGTTTAGGAAAGTGAAAAAGTCCTTTGAAGGTGTGCCTTTCTTTATAAGATCTACAATGTTTCTTGAGGCGCGCTCTCATATAAATCGATAAATTATTCTCTGTCAAACCAGGTGGGCGTTATTATAAGTTAGCTTGGATTTTACTACTTAAAAACGTAACCTGGTCTACATGATCACTTCGTGTTTTACTGATTATCGCGTAGTATAACTTTCACTCATGATTCCTTTCATTGTTGGCAATTTGCCCAAAATCTGCAACATCATTTCAAATCAGTACTTATGTAGAAACAGTCATGAATATCGAGAATGAAAACTTGGAAATTCACTTTTTTTAAATTGATCATGTTATTTTCTCGTTTGCAACCTTGGGAATTAATAAACACAAATCACGTTCATTAGCAGTAAGATTCGTTCTACTCATTAAAACCGAACGTGATATCCTGAAGATTGTGTTCTTGATCAGCAAAGTATTCATAATAAGTCTTCAAACTTTCACACTTTATCATCCATTGAATCTATACATTGACTCGTGAGAAACATGATTTATGTTGATAAATAGTTTATTAGTTAATAGAGATGAATAAAGAGATATATTTCTTATGGAAATATCGCCTTCCAGATTATTCGTATTGCTAAAAGAAAGTGGCTTCACAAAATGGGTTTAGCTCTGCAAACTAATTGTTGGTCTGTAATGTGATTCTGAGATTGTGATTCTCAGAACAGATTTGAATTATAGCACAAACGTGTAAAATGATAATTGCATGCTGACAAATTTCCTTTCGAGTTCTACATTGATTGTCCTGATATTCCGCTGCGAGTTCTTAAATTGAACAAAGATGGCAAGAAATACCAACGCAGAAAATTTCGAGTAAGGCAAAAAATTTTAAGTGATAATCTGATTTATGTGAAAAGGGAAATCGTTAATTAAGGATTATACTCGTTTTTTATTCATTTATGAGGAATCGTAAAAGAAGATTGGATCTCCGATCCAGTTTCCTGTTGGTTCTTATAAATCGCTGATGCCGGAGTAACAAGTAACTCAGGGTGGACATAGGTCAGGGAAAACCTAGAAATCAGGGAAAAGTCAAGGAATTTGATTGGTCAAGGAAAAATGTTATTTTTTTAATTGAAATTGTTTTATTCCATTTGTAAAAGATTCTATGTTAAAATTTTACAAGATTAAAATTCAGGCCTTTGAATATTAATGGTCAGGGAAAAATGGGGAAATTTTGCATATGAAGTTTTGCGTTTTCATTTTTTTTGCAGTTTTTACCTTCTTGCGATTATATTTTTAGTTAAAAATGTTATTATTTGATTGAAAATTCAATCGTTTTTTTTAAGTCATCCATTTTGGTTTAAAATTCCACTATTTTAGTAGAAAATTAACATTTTGTTGAAAATTCATGATTTGGTGTTGAAAATTCAACTGAAATCTTTTTTGGTTGAAAATTCGTCTGTTTTAGTAGAAATTTTATCTTTTTTTTTCGATAAAAATGCAACTGCTTGGTTGAAAATTAATCTTCTTTGGTTGAGGATTCAACTATTTTGTTGAAAATTCGTTCTTTTCTGATTGAATTCAACTGTTTTTTATTTTAAATTCAAATATTTTTTGATCGAAATATATTTATATTTCTACTTTTTCATTTTTCGTTGAAAATCAGTTTTTCTTCGTTGAAGGTTGAACCATTTTCTTAAATTTTTTTTTTTTTGCCGAAGATTCATAATTGTAGTTTATCTTTTTGGTAGATGAATTGTTTTTTTTTTTAATGAATTCATTTTTTTAACTGAAAATTTAACTATTCCAGTTGAAGTTTCATCATTTCAGTTGAAAAATCATCTCTCTAGTGGAAAATGTAACTATTTTGTTAAAAATTGAATTGATTTTGGTTTAAAAATTCATCTCCTTTTTTAGAATTTTTTTGACATATCAACTATTACATTTTTCGTTGAGAATTCATCTTTCTGTTGAAATTTCTGAATTTTTTACTTTTTACCTTGAAGACTCAACTCGTTCGTTGAAAATTCTTTTTTTCTTTGGTCAAAAATTAATCTTTTTTGGTTGAAAATATATTTTTTCTTGAAAATTCAATTCTTTTTTATTTGAAAATTCAACTATTTGGTTGAAAATATTTGTGGTTGAATTTAATTTTATTTGAAAATGCGATTAGTTTGAAATTTCGTCTTTGTAAGCTGAAGTTCCACTATTTGGTTCAAAATTCAATTATTTTGTTAAAAAGTTATCGTTTTTGGTCAAAAATGTAAATTTTTTGTTGAACATTTGTCTTTTTGGATACAAAATTCGTCCTTTTGTTTTGAAAAATCATCTTTTATGGTAGAGTGGTTATACTCATTGGTTGAAAATTTATCTTTCATGGTTGAAAATGAACTTTTTTGTTGAAAATTCAACTCTCTTCTAAGAAATTCGTCTTTACGCCTCGAAAATTTAACTATTTTGTTTAAAAATCATTTCTGTTTCTTGAAAGTTCAACTATTTGGTTATTTATTATTAATTATTTTTGAACATTCAACTATTTGGTGGAAAGTGTATCTTTCTTGGTTGAAAGTGATATTTTTTGTGTTGAAAATGTACCTTTTCAGGTTGTCAATTCAACTGTCTTCTAAAAAATGTGTCTTTTTCGCTTGAAAATGCAACTATTTGGTTACAAATGCAATTGGTTTTGGTTGAAACTGAATCTTTCTGTTTTGAAATTTGACCGTTTGGTTTAAAATTCAACTATTTTGTACAAAATTCGTCTCTTTTAATTGAAAATTCAACTGATTCTTTGAAAATTTGCCCTTTAGGATTGCATCTTTTAATATATAAATGTTATATTTGTTGATTAAAATAAATAAATTTCTAAATTTAAATCTGTAATTGTTTTGTTTCGTTTGTGAAAGATTCTATTTAAAAATGTTACAAGGTTAAAATGCTGCTCTTTAAATATTAATGGTGAGGGAAAATGAAAAATTGATCAGGGAAAAATCAGGTAATTTTTAAAATGAAGTTTTTCGGCCACGCTGAAGTAACTCGATTTATCATGCGTGTTATAAGATCGAAATTTAAAGAATGCACATCTGTATAGGAAGTTCATTAATCAAACGAGTCATGTCTTGGGTACAATACGGTCGTTAAGGCTCTGTACGCACGAGTTGCAATAATTATCTGAATCTATGCCATTTGTACTCAAACATTCATTTGTGCTTGTTCACACGTGGGTTCATACTTTCTCAACACGTTAATACCAAACTGGCACGGAAGTCTAATAATAAAAGATTGTCATAATTATTTTCTTTTTACTGTTACATATATAGTATTTGTAAGAAAAGATTCACTATCGTTTTATCCAGGTATGCGTAAAGACAGCCTACGCTTAGAAAAATACTTGTTCATTCAACAAAATCGTTTGGTTCACAGCATTTGGTTGAATCGAAAAAAGTTTGGTTAAAAGAACAAAATTTATGTCGAGTCGACCAAACTCGTTTGCTTTACTGAATGAAAGCTTTTGGTTCATTTATTTTGTTAATTTTTCCAAATATTCGAGGCTACCATACAGTCACTTAGCTCACATTTAGTTACTTTCTTTCAAGTCACTTTTCAGTCACTTTTTTAAGAAAAAGTCACTATTGTTTCGTTTTTAGGAAAAGGCCTTTAGTCACATTAATCGATCTCATTTCAGTTTTTATATGAAGAAAGAAAACCTAATTAAGTCTATGTATCCAATCTATAGTAATCTATGTTACAAAAATGTTATTCAGTATCATACTTCATACACTTTCCCCTATTCCACTTTTTCCCCTTTCTGTAAAGAATTCCTCTTCTTTCGCCTAATTTCATGAAACTTCTCCTATTTTTGCTTGAATGCGAACTGAATTGATAGAGCCCAATAAGAAAATCTAACTATTTTTTGTTCAGAATTCATCTTTTTTTTTGGTAAAAATTTTACTATTTGGTTGGATATTTAATTATTTGATTAAAAATTCAACTATTTCGTTAAAAAATAATATTTTTTTGTCGAAAATTCAACTACATATTTTGTTAAACTGTCTTTTTGGGTAGAAAATTAATTTTTTGTTAGAAATGTCATCGTTCTTGGTCAAATATGAACTTTTTTGTTGAAAATTCATCTGTCTTCTAAAAAATTCGTATTTTTGGTTTAAGAACTCAACCCTTTTGTTGAAAATGCAACGGTTTTTGGTTTTAGTTTAATCTGTTGTGTTCAAAATTTCGAGAATTCGATTGCCAATTCAGCTATTTGGTTGAGAAGTCTTCTTTCTTGGCTGAAAATTAACTTTTTTTGTTAACAATTTATTTTCTCGGAATTAAAAGTCAAATTTGTTCTAAAGCATTCGCCCTTTTAGCTTGAAAACTCAACTTTTATGTTAAACATTCATCTCTTTTGACAGAAAGTTCATCTCATTTGGATGAACATGCAACTATTTTTTTGAGAATTACCTTTTCCGTTGAAAATTCATCTTTTCGCGATTGAAAGTTTTCGAAAAAATTCCACTTTTTAGCTTACAAACTCTTTTGATGAAAGTGTATCTCTTTTTTGGTTGACAAGTTAAGTCTGTAGTTGAAAATTGATCTTATTGGTAAAAAATGAACTTTTTGGTTAAAAATTCATCTCTTTTTTGGAAAAATGCCATCTTTTTTGTTAAAAATGCAACTGTTTCATCTCTTTGGATGAAAATTGAACTATTTTATTGAAAATTCGTATTTTTTGGTTGCATTTTTTATTAAAGATTTATCTTTTTTTAGTGGAAACTTTAACTATTTTGTTGAAAATTCATGTATTTTATTGAAAATTTGTCTTTTTCGGTAGAAAATTAATCTTCTTGGTAGAAATTTCATCTTTTTTGGTTAAAAATGCAACTGTTTAGTTGAAAATTAGTATCGGTTGAATTAATTTGATTGAATATTCGTCTTTTTTTTTGGTTGAAATATTAACTATTACATTTTTTATCGAGAATTCATCTTTTTTGGTTGGAAATTCAACTATTGGGTTGGAAGTTAAACTATGTGATTAAAAACTAATTTTGTTGATTGAAGATTCATCTCTTTGTTTAAAAATGTAATTATTTTGTTGAAAATTCCTTTTTTTTCTTTAAAATTAATGGTTTTAACTGAAAATTAAACTCAATATTGAATTCAGTATGATATGTATGGTCAATATAATTTTATTTAAAAGAATATATTTCGCTATATTTTTGTGAAAAATCACCGTATTTTTCCTATTTTAAAAGCATTTTAGTCTGCAAAATTACAATTTTAATGATTATAATTTACAATTTTTTGGTTCTAAAATGAATTACAATTTGTCTGAACCTTATAATTGTAAAATTTATTCTAACAATTGTGATCTTGGTTTTCATCCCCGAATTCAGAAATAGAATTTCATCTAATCGCGGAATCGGAATCGGAAAGTTTAGATCAATTTAAATTTTCCAGTCAGTTTGAGATTATCTTGTGCTAGTCTGAAATGTTTCACAAAAGACTTAATCCAAAAATGCTGACCAGTTATAAACAGTAATTGAGTGATTAAATTATATCCGAAGGTCCGGGTTTATATCTTCATATGCATGCATAGTCAATGTAACTTCCACATAATCAGGCAGACAAAGATAATTAAAAATGAAGGCGGCTTGATTAAATCTTATCTATGGAAATGTATCTAGTTGATTAGTGCTGGTTCGTGATAATTAGAGATTTTAATTTTTAATTGTTCAATGCGGACCGTTACATTAAATTAAGGACTTTCTCACTGTCAAAACTTTCTCACATTCATTCCTAAAGTTGATAATTTGCAATGCTTATTCAATTTAAATATTTAAATCGTAGAGAAAGTTTGAATTGTTTGAATGCATTTCTGGGATATTGGTTGGAATCGGGAAATAACGACCGCAATGTTTTTTTTTGTGATTTGAGTCACCCTTTACTGAAACTATGGTAATAGTAATAAAGTAATGTTACGAGTTTAAACTTAGCAACAGAACAGTTCAATAATAACTTAATAAGTTTGAAAATCACTTTCATGTTTTGGACTTCACTTTATTTCTTCTATTCCCTTCTTTTCCCCTTTTTCAAGAATAAAATGAATAGAATGAATAAAATGTAGTCTACTATATTATATTTTTGGTTCAAGATTCATCTCGTTTGGTTAAACATTCTACTATTTTGTTGAAAATTTAATTATTTCGTTGAAAATGTAACTACGAGGGCTGTTTGATAAGTCAGTGACTTTTTGAATTTTTGGCGCAGTAACTTTAAATGCACCACTGATCCCATCAACGCCATCTATGAATAGACTACTAAATGGAAAAAAGTGAATTTCGTGTGCTGATTAAGCATTATTTGTTGCGTAAAAAACCATTACTGAAACCAAGGAAAGGCTTTATAAATACTATGGGAACTGTACACCATCAATTTGAATGATTAAGAAGTGGTTTACTGAGTCCCGTTGTGGTCGTACCAGCACAAGTGACGCCGAATGTTCAGGTCGCCCAAAAGAGGTCATCACGCCAGAAGTCGTCGATAAAATCCATGGAATGATATTGGACGATAGGAGAATGAAAGCGCTTGAGATGGCTCAGGCTGTAGGCATCTCAACTGAGCAGGTACATCACTTTTTACATGAATATTTGGACATGAAAACGCTATCCGCGAGATGGGTGCCGCGATTGCTCACATTCGATCATAAGCGCAACCGTTTGACCACTTCAAAGGAGTGTTTGGCGATGTTCAGGCGCAATCCAAATGAGTTTTTGCATCGTTTCCTAACCGTGAACGAAACATGGATCCACCAAAACACACCAGAGAACAAGGAACAATAAAAAAGTGGGTTTCTCCGGTTTAACGTGCACCAAAGAAGGCCAAGGTGCGTCTGTCGGCCAACAAGTTCATGGCCACAGTTTTTTGGGATACACGCGGTATCATTCACATCGATTACCTTCAGAAGGGTAAAACGATCAACGGCCAATAT
>JAABKJ010014840.1:0-10032 GCA_011634705.1 Andricus grossulariae
CGATCATATGTAGATAACTTTCACGAACTGTGAAACTGGAAATCAACAATATCGGTCTAAGGTAACTCCTTAAATAAGAGAAATTCTTAACGTCATTTCAGACTAGATGGAGTTTGAAAATTTATAAATTAAAAATGTTTAATTTCTGAAAAAAGAGTTTTCTCGTTCGCTCCGGTGGGAATCGAACCTCACGTCTTCCGATTGCCGGTCGGGTTCTCATTTTTTCGCTAAAATGTGAAATAAATTAATAGAACCCAAAACGAAAAAAAAACTAATTTTGTTTGAAAAGTCTGCTATTATATTTTTGGTTCGGAATTCATCTCGTTTGGTTAAAAATTCGAGTATTTGGTTGAAAATTGTATCATTTGATTGAAAATGCAACTATTTTGTTAAAAGGTAATTTTTTGGTCAGAAGTTTAGCTGCTTGATTGAAAGTTGAACTACTTTGTTAAATATTCATTTTTTTTGTAGATTCATCTCCTTGGTTGGAAATATAAGTATTCCATTTTAAGAAAATTAATCTCTGGGTTAAAAAATCATCTTTTGGATTTAACTCTTTTGTTGAACATTAATTTTTTTAAAGATTCATTATTTTAATCGAAAATTCGTTCTTTTTTTGGATGAGAATTAATTTTTTCTAATAACAATGTAACTCTTTCATTTTTTGTGAAAAATTGATATTTTTTAATGCAGCGTTAAGAAATGCATGTATTTTGTTAAAAATTCGTCTTTTTGGTCGAAATTTAATCTTCTCAGATAATAATTAATTTTTATTTAAATGCAACTATTTGGGTGTAAATTAATTTGATTTAATTGAAAATTTAACTATTCCATTTTTATAAAATTAATTATCCGGGTTAAAAAAAATAATAATTTTTTTAAACTAAGAAATCGCCTAATCATTAACTGTTTTATTAAAAATTAATATTTTTGGTTTAAATTGAACTATTTGGTTAAAGTTGAACTAGTTTATTAAAACTTCATATCTTTTAAAGATTTAACTTGGTTGAAAATTTAACTGTTTTGTTGAAAATTCATCCTTTTGGCTTAAAAATTCAGCAATTTGATTGAAATTCTTTTTTTCTCTTAATTTTATCTTCTTTATTTGAAAATTCCTCTCTTTCTGTAGAAATTTCATCTTTCTTGTTTGGAAATGTAACTGTGTGGTTAAAAATTTATCTGCTTGAGTTGAAAATTACCTTTTTTGTTGAAAATTTACATTTCCGGGTTGAGATTTCAAAAAAGAAAATGTCGATTTTTGAGGATTTCGAAAAAAAATTTAGAAGCTTTTTAAGAATTTGGAATGGTTTCAAGAGAATAAAAAAATTGTCTTGAGTTTCTTAGGAAAAGTTAAAATGCTTTATTATTTTAAAATTCATTTTAAGAGAATACTTATAAAGACTTCAAAACATTTCAAATGATTTTCGAAATTTTCGAAGACATTTAGAAGTATTCAGAAAATTTCAAATTTTTTTTAAATATAGACTTTTGAAGAAAAAATTATGTCATCGCCTTTCAGCAGTGAATTTTCTAAAGGAATTAAAATTTTTTGCTTGAAACGGGAAATTTTCGAAAATACTTCTTTTTTTGACATCAAACAGATTATTTTCCAAAAGAATATAAATTTTTGAATCAAGATACAGAAATTTAAGAAAGAAGTATAATTAACCAGACCGAAAAAATGGAAAATTCACCACAAGAAAACTGAAAAAATACCCGGTTTAAAATCATCCATCTGGTAAAACACTCTGATAATCAACTTTTTTAAAATTCAATTTCCTATTTGTTCGTTAAATTTCTCAGAATAATTGATATGATAGAGCAAACTGCGAGTGAATAAATCATTGCGAAATTCGACTACAAAATTTATTCACTTTTCAATGTTTTAATCAAACCTATTTAAACCTAGTTGAATAATTAACTATTCCCGCTATAAAAGAATTCTCCAATACTCATTTCTTTTTCTTTTAATATAAAAAGGATTTATTTTTATTAATAAAACAGTAGACAAACGACATGCGATATCTACATGTCCGAAGAATTCTATGAGTCCTTAATGCACTTTCTACAGACAGACCCCACTGATCGATGAAAGTTCAATGAACAAGTCACTCGCTGAGACGAAATCGCAAATGATAATTGGCGTAATAATTAAAAACCAATTAGGATGAAAGCAAAGGGGAATTACAAAGTAGAAACAAAAAGTAAAGAAGGTTTTCTATATTCGCAGGGTTTAAAATTTGTTTTATTTTTGAAATAAAATAAAATATTGCTGTAAGTGTTAATAGCTTTTCAAAT
Organism: Andricus grossulariae; assembly: GCA_011634705.1. NCBI lineage: Eukaryota > Metazoa > Arthropoda > Insecta > Hymenoptera > Cynipidae > Andricus > Andricus grossulariae. Next base: position 2,299 of record JAABKJ010014840.1, read on the forward strand.
AATGCGAAACCTAACACGATACATCTCAGGCGTTCTCACGAGATTCATCAGTTCAGAATGGAAGTGAAAGTGCAACTTCCGACCGAAGCAAATGTTGCACTTCCACTTCCAATTCTTCTGAAGAGTGGGAGTGAGCTATAGTAGTGGTAAAGTCGCGTGGTCATCTCTCGTTCTAGAGACGTAGCCTAGTCTCGATACGAAATATCTGTTGGAGAGGGGGCGACTTTACCGCTCGAGCTCTTCAGAAGAAATGGAAATAGAAGTACAACTCCCGACCGAAGCAAATGTTGCGCTTCCACTTCCACATCTTCTGAAGAGCTCGAGTAGTAAAGTCGCTCCCTCCTACAGATATTTCGTAAATTAGAGACTAGGCTACGTCTCTAGAATGAGAGATGATCACGCGACTTTACCACTACTCCACCTCACTCCCGCTCTTCAGAAGAATTGGAAGTGGAAGTGCAACATCTGCTTCGGTCGGGAGTTGCACTTCCACTTCCATTTCTTCTGAAGAACTCGAGTGGTAAAGTCCCCTCCTACAGACATTTCTACGTCTTTAGAACGAGAGATGACCACGCGACTTTACCACTGCTCCAGCTCACTCCTGCTCTTCAAAAGTATTGGAAGTGGAAGTGCGACATCTGCTTCAATGCCAATTAAAAAAAACTTCTTTCCAAAAAAGTAAAAGTACGAAGCCAATTGACAAATCGGGCAATCGGTTTTATTTGGCTCGATATTACCTTCGACCTAAAGCAAATGAAATGTCCATACAACTGAGCGAATCATACTAATTGATACATACCCCTATGGAACAGATTCTACGCATTGTCAATTGGAAAGGAAGGAAGGAAGGGTCGTTGGAACGACAACGAACCGATGTGACGACTGTATGGCAAAACTGGGCAGAATTGTCGCGATGAGCTCGAGTTTTTGAGAGGCTGACGAACCAATCACGGGACCATCTATAATGTACACAACGTTAACGATGGAAGGCTTCAGCCAGCGACAAGAGACATTCCACCTGTTTTCCAATGTCCGCTCATTCCACCCCTGCCACGGCGAATCCCAGGAACTAGTTCCTGAAATCCAGCCAGCTACTCATCGAGAGACGAAACGAACGCCCATGGAATCATTAATTCCTTTCAATATTGCACATCCTTTCAGAAGACCTTTCGAGTCCTCGACATCAACGGCTTTCTCGCTCGTGTGGAGGAGTACCCTGATGATTGGCGTCAATTTACTTCCAGAAAGTCAATTATATCGAACTTTTTATCAGCCACGACTCAACCTTCCTCCTCTTTCAGGACTTTTTACTTATTCAAAGAATCGCTGAAGGAACTTTTTAAAAGTAGGATTTTTCATTCTTCCTTTTCCTGCATAGTTGTCAGGAGATCTCGCATACATTGTTCTTGAAGACCTGATTGGTTGCTACCGGATTTGAGAAATTTTTAGGATTGTTTTAAAGTTTGATTTTCATATTTAGGGATATTTATTTATTATCGCAATTCTGCATCAAAAGAGCTTCAATTTAAGCCATCCTTGAGGAAAATCGGACTGAAAGAAAAGCTTCTGACCTAGGAGTCTGAAAAGCCTAATTTCGGGAATTCTCATTTTTCGGAATGTGGAATTTTGGAAAAGAATTACGATTCTGAATTAGAACAGGGAACTATCAAAAATCCATTAAAAACAATTAAAAAATTGTCTGCTTCATCAGTTTAATAAATCAAAATTTCTGAATACCTAATTTTATTTCAGAATAAAATTTACTTCCGAATGTTTCGAAACATTTTTCATGAAAAAGACAATTTTAATCGTAAATCATACTTTAATATTGGGAAATAATTCTCTTCTTGACATTTAAACCACAATACAACTTAAATAATTTCCTGAAAAATTTTAAAAGGTTTCTAAAAACGCTGATTCTACCGATAGCTTTTTACTTGCGGAAATTTTGAGCATCGCAGATGTTTTTGGTGATATTTTATTTCCCTCTATTTTGTTCTTTGATTGAAACGAAAATTTTTTTATGCTTTTTTTTCGTTTAAAAAACTGGTACGTGTGAGCTTTTTAGAGGGCCGATTGATTAGAGAATCACCCTCATGAATAGCAGACTGAAATTACGAGTGCAAAGACAGGGTCAAAAAGAAGAAAAAAAGGGAGTGACAGGTTTTTGTGTCAGATCCGGATGTATCGGCATGTATCGTTCACGATAGGGCATTTGCATACGCGTTAGTAGTGTCGTGTTCCCGAAATCGCTGAACCGAGGGGTGTAAGTAAACCCGCAGAATGCCAAAATTACTCTCTCCAATGCACCCTCTATTCTCGTTCTCTGCTAGAGCTGCTCGATCCACCCTCTTCCCTTCTCTTCGCCTTTCCACTTTCCTGGACAAGGCCTTCTATATCCCACGCGTACGTTAATTCTTGTACACATACAGACACCCGATATTCACCACCCTTCCTTTCCTCTTCATAACGTTTACCTTGCATAATGTCACTCATCTATTCCCCTTCTCCATTTACACCTTTCCTCCACCTTCGATTTTCAATTCCAATCGTCTCATTTTGAACATCAACTTTTCTTTTATCCCTTCCAACTCATTCTTCTTTACTTCCCCTAACTTTTTCTACCTCTTTCATCCATTTCTCTGCCAGTCCCTCCTCCCCTAACAATTTTTCCTCATTCTTCTTCTTTTTTGACTTCATTTCCCAGTCTCCATCTAGCTATTCTCATCCACCTCTATCTCCCATCCTCTTCCCAGATGTATCTTTACCTACATACCTGCTTTTCTCTATCTCTTTTTTCGAACTAGCCATTGTCTTTACTTCCTCCTTTCTCTCCTTACTCCTTCCCAACGCGTGAACTCCACTGCCTTCTTTCCTCTTTCATTCTTCATACAGGCAATAGATTTAAACCACCGTTTCCTGTTTATAACGTTTACCTTACATGAGGTCACTGATCTATCCTCCTCTCCTTTTACTTTTATTCCTTTTTATTTATAATTATTTATAATGTGTCCCTTCCCACTCATGCTTTTCATCCTCTATCCCCCACAGTCCCTCATTTTTTTAACTCCTCTAGCTTTTTCTACCTCCTTCGTTCATTCTTCAACCAGTCCCTCCTCCCCTACAATTTTCTTAACATTCACTTACCATCCTCCCCTCTTCTCCTTTCTTCTCATACAATCCCATACATGCTCTCGTTTCTCCTCTACCTGTTCACATAACGCGCATTTCCTCTTCTCATTCTTCTCCCAATATATTGATTCTTTTACTTCATTTCCCAGCCTCCATCTTACTATTCTATCCATCGCCCCCTCCCCCCCCCACCAAACCTTTTTATTATATCTTGAATCCACTATACTCGCCCATCTATAAGTGCTTTTCTCTATCTCTTTCAATTTAATAAATTGAATAATGACATTTCAGTCCATTCCGCACATTCGGGTTTTCTACCTTAGAGTTACTGGCGTATTTAATTCTTTTTTAATGAATTTTTTGATTGTGTACCTTTCAATGAATATTTCTTAGAAAATTTTTCAGGTAATACTCTAAAATCGCTATTAGGATTACAGTTTTTTTTTCTTTGACTTCTTTGAAAAATTCTATTATTTAAAAAAGGATGATTTATTAGCAAAAAAAGTACATAATGCATAATAATACATGAATTAAGTTCACTTATTTAGAAAAATAATAATATCACCACAAATAATAGCCCCCATTCCAGGCAATACAATATAATTTTTATTTTTGAATATAATTACGACTAAACTTTATAATTGGTTTCTTTAATTCCTGAAAATGGGGTCAAATATTTACCTCAGAGGTAAATTTTGCATAGCCTAATATAAGCGGATCTTCTTTTTTAATACTGGAAATGGGGTCGAATATAATTTAGAGGTATAGTTAGGGCATGGTCAACTATAAACGGGTTGGTTTCTTTTAAATACTGAAAATGGGGTCAAATATTATTTATAGGTAAAGTTAGGTTATGGTCAACTATAAACGGTTGTTTTTTTTTAATACTGAAAATGGGATGAAATATAATTGAGATGTAGATTTGCCGAGTTAGGGCAAAGCCAACTATAAACGGATGTTTTTTAAATATTGGAAATGGGATGAAATGTAATTTAGAGGTACAGTTCGGGCATGGCAAAGTATAAACGGATTGATTCATTAAAATAATTTAAATGGGGTCAAATATAATTTAGAGGTACAGTTAGGGCATGGTCAACTATCAATGGGTGTTTTTTTTTTTAAACTGGAAATGGGATGAAATATAATTGAGATGCAGGTTTTACCGAGTTAGGGCATAGCCATCTATAAACGGGTTGGTTCCTTTTAAATACTGAAAATAGGGTCAAATATTATTTAGAGTTACAGTTAAGGCATGGTCAACTATAGACGTTTTTTTTATGCTGGAAATGGGACGAAATGTAATTGAGATGTAGATTTTGTCAAGTAAGGGCATAGCCGGTTGTGTTTTTTTTTAAATACTGGAAATGGGATCAAATATAATTTAGAGGTACAGTTCGAGCATGGCAAACTATAAACGGGTGGATTTATTAAAATAATTTAAATGGGGTCAAATATAATTGAGAGGTACAGTTAGGGCATTGGCCAACTATAAAAGGGTTGGTTTCTTTTATATACTGGAAATGAGGTTCAAATATAAATGAGAGGTAGATTTTGCAGAGTTAGGGCATAGCCAACTATAAACGGATGTTTTTTTAAATACTGGAAATGGGATCAAATATAATTTAGAGGTACAGTTAGGGCATGGTCAACTATAAACGGGTGTTTTTTTTAAATGCTGGATATGGGGTCAAATATAATTTATAGGTACAGTTAGGGCATGACCAACTATAAATAGGTTGGTTTCTTTTAAATACTGGAAATGGGGTTCAAATATAATTGAGATGTACATTTTGCAGAGTTAGGGCATAGCTAACTATAAACGGATGTTTTTTTTGTTAATACTGGAAAAGGGGTCAAATATAATTGAGATGTAGATTTTGACGAGTTAGGGAACAGCCAACTATAAACGGTTGGTTTTATTTTTAATACTCGAAATGGGGTCAAATATAATTTATAAGTACAGTTAGGGCATGGTCAATTATAAACGGATGTTTGTTTTTAAATACTGGAAAAAGCGTTTCAATATAATTGAGATGTATATTTTGCCAATTTGGGGCATGGACAACCGTAAACGGGTTGGTTTTTTAAAATTCTGGAAATGGGGTCAAATATAATTTAGATATATTTAGGGCATGGCCAACTACAACGGGCGGTTTTTTTAAATACTGGAAAAGGGGTCAAATATAATTGAGATGTAGACTTTGACGAGTTAGGGCATAGCCAACTATAAACGGTTGGGTTTTTTTTTAATACTGGAAATGGGGTCAAATATAATTAAGAGGTACATTTAGGCGTTAGGGTATAGTCAACTAAGATGATGAATTTTTAAAGAAAAAAAATGCATTTTTAACAAAATAGTTTAGCCAGTTAGTTGAATATTCAAACAAAAAGATTCATTTTCTATAAAAAAAGATGAATTTTCTATAAAACACATGAATTTTCAACCAATAAATTTTTTTCAACCAAATAGTTTAGTTTTCAACTGTAAAAAATACAATTTTCAAAAAAAAAGAAAATCTAAGAAAGGAGTTCAACGTTCAACCAAGTAGTTGAATTTTTAACCAAATAGTTCAATTTTTAACTAAAAAAAGTTAAATTTACAATCAGAAAAAGGAATAGTTATTTAACAAAAAAATTCCAACTAAAGAGATGAATTTTCCAGCTAAATGATGAATCTTCAACCAAAAAAATGAATAAGGAGTTTAACTTTCAACCAAGTAGTTGGATTTTTAAACAAATAGTTGAATTTTCAATTTAAAAAATCCATTTTCATAAAAAAGCGATTCGACATTTGCTACTCACGGCAAGTCATGACAGACAATTGATCTTGAGAATCGGATCACTGCGCAATTTGCTGATGAAGCAAAAAACCCGAAATTCGGGAAGAAATTGATCAAGTGGCGTTTAAAAAATGAATTTTGTTAGCTGACGGCGAAAGCATTTTAAAAAACACTTTAGAGTGGATCGGAACATTCCGAATTGGGTAATTCTTTTTTTTCCAAGCCTCGCTAAAGGTTCCTAAATCCCTCGAGCCTCTCACACCATCTCACAGCGCAGCGTCGCATCCCCTTTGGATCATGACCAAGCATACGGGTAGACGCATATTTATTCGCAGTCCATTTTGGTTTGTTTGCACAAACGAGAGTCCGTCAGGCCAACATTGGACCATCCCTCTACTTTGCTCAAGTTTCAATTCCTTCGTTCTGCTCACTTCCGGTGGATTCGCGAAACGAAAAGAGATTCCTCTAACCAAATATCTCCCCAAATTTAGTGCTGTCGACTTGTAAAATAACTGCAAATACCTCCAAGGTCCTTCTGTAATCAGCAAATTGCAACTACGCAATTACGCCACTTTTATCTAAATCTCTCAATGAAAAAACGCATAATTAATTAGTAATTAGCTACTCTCTAAATCGGAATTAGTAGAAAACTACTAATTGGTAGTAGTTTTCTACTAATTCAAAAAGCGCCGATTCGTTTACTGCTAATTAGTACAAATCTACTAATTCAATGTGTAAGAATTACCGACTAAATTAATTTGTAACTATACCTACTGAAGGAATTGGTAATGCTATTACGAATTTGTAGGTTCTGAAAATTTTGATATTATTTTTAATTTGTGCACAAGAAAAGGCAGATAAATATTCCTTAGAATTAAGTCGAGTCTGGTGATTCTGCAGTAGGTTTGCCAATTTCTGCACAATATAAGCCTCGAAGATGTATAATTTTCCTGAAAATACATTTTACTTAACCCAACTTTTTTTAAGGACACTTTTCCAGTTGCCTTTGAACTATTCACTTATTCTCCATTATTAAACCAAAACTTATCCATTTTTAATGAAACTAAACAGCCGACAAAAATAATATCAGTGACCAAAATCATTTAACTTGCATAAAAATGTAGTCAGAATCTACGCATGATGGCCCTGGTGGAAGCTGCAATAAGAGTGTAATGTATTTTTGCAAACACGATTTTCAGCGCCATCTCTTGTCTCCGAGAACAAACTAGAGTCCCACATAACCGCGAAATTTGAATGTCATAGCAGTTTCAAAAGTAAAATGAGTTTACTATTTTCTATTTATTATCCTAAAAGAAGGGAATAATGATACAAAAACGATTAGAAGTATTAAATAATTCTTTTATTGCACAAAATAGATTGAAGTATTGTTTTAAAAAGTTTTTAAAATATAAAATATCTGTAATGTTTGAATTTTGAATATTATATTGTTCCTACTCAATTATTATTATTATAACAATATAATCTCAGAATGTAAATTGAGAAAATAAACTCAAAAACCATCGGAAAGTATTAAAAAATTGAAAAATATTTTTCGATAGCAATTCATTGCTACAATGAATGAATAATGTGTCATGAGATTTGAAGACGGCCGATTGACGGCGTTAGCTGTACTTTTAGGCCGAAAATTATACAAATACATGGGGAAAATACAAATTTAATTTATTTTAATTCTTAAAATACGTTTTTTGCATATATTTATCTCGGAAAAATATTTTGTATCATACTAAATATCCAATAAATTAATAAGTACTAATGAAAAGTGAAGAAAACATTATTTTGATGATTAAATACGAATACACTT
>JAABKJ010014842.1:0-10031 GCA_011634705.1 Andricus grossulariae
TCGTTCCCGCATGAGTTGGACAACTAGATAGTATGTGTCCTAGATGCTCGGGGTGTGCATGACACGCTCTGCAGCTACCATCGGGAATGTCTTGGCTCAGAATGTGCGACGGTATGCTAGAGAGGAAATAACACGGTCTTGGCATGCCAAAAATGCCAAAAATGCTGCTTTCTACAGAAACGCCCTTTGGCCACTTTTTCGTGTTTTCTTACCATTTTAAGAAGAGGGTCTTGTCCATTTGCGACTATATGTGCTGCACCCAGAATAATTCTGTTGCGAAGAAATTCAAGATTCAGTATTCCGCGACCACCTTTACGGCGTGAGATGTAAAGTCGCGGAACAGAAGATTTAAGGTGCATGTTTTTGTTCATGTGCATAACCTTTCGGGACCCGATATCGATGGATCTGAGCTCGTCCTTCGTCCATGGAACCACTCCGAATTAATAGAGTACTACTGGGACGGCAAGCATGTTCGTCGCAGATACTTTAAACCTCGCTGACAGTTCAGAAGACCATATCCGTCAGATGAGACGTTTGTATCTGCATCGGAGAGTATCCTTTATAGATGCCACGTTAGAGGGATCCAAATAAATGGACATGTAAAAAAGTTCATGGGCCGTTATTTTATCAAGTGCTCCGTTGGAAAACATGATTTTTGATACCTCAGTCAACCCGATCCGACCAACGGAAGGGGTCCCGCAACGCGTCTGAAGGTAGCGCCTGTCTGCCTGCTAAGAAGCGGACAATGTGTGGCCGGCAGTGTCCTCAATATCGGTTTTATACAAATGTACCATAGAATAAAAGTTGTCGGGAAGGTCAGATTTGGTAAGCAGATTGTGTCAAAAATTAAAATTCACCACATTTTGAAATTTGTATTGCCTACCTTACAGGCGCGAAAACGCGAAATTGTTATATCGGCAGTCTGACCGCCCAGCGGGGTTTCGGCAATATGGCTGTGCACCTCTCTTTCATACCTCACGTTCACCCGCCCCACCCGCCATATGAACGTTAACAACGGACGAGTTCTGACACGTTCGGGCACTCATGTCGCCAAGAAAAGTGACTAGATCATTTGATGCAACGTGATTAATCGGTGGTGCAACTCCGAAAATTTGTGGTGAGAATAAGTTGCCAACTTTAGGACGTGCCTTGCGATTCGATCTTCATCTTCGTTTCCAGACCCCAACATCAACAATCAAAGATGCATGCAGGGAAGCAATTGAAGAACTATTGACATTCTGGCAAAAAGGTGGAATCCCACCACTGCTCACAAAGGATGCATCGGATAAGTTGGTGAAAAGTTATAATGAATGGATTAAACTGGAACGATCAATGAAAAGACCACCAAACTTGAGACGAAAAAAGTTTATTGCATCTTTAGACAAACTGTGTATGATAGGTTTGGTGAGAGGAAAAATTAAAATGCTGGAAGAAAGAGATTTTTATGAATCCATGAAAAACGACAGGAAGGCAAGTATGCTGAGTTTGGACAGGCAATAGGTTCAGAAGACTTTAGTTAATTGCTCACGTGATGATTCATCGCAGGAAGAACCTGAAATAAAGGAACGTGGTTAGTGAAGTATACAAATTCATATTTCTTCATTTCGTCTGATAAGTACTTAAACCTTAAACCAAACTTTTTTCTCGTTTAGAATTTGAAATGCCACAAAAAATTAGAGGAAAAGAATCACTATACTTAGTACTGACTTGACATCGGCAATTGATAGGACACAAACGAGAGACAAATTTGCAGCTCATATAATTAAGAAAACTGTGGAGTCTACCTTGAATGCGGTTGCCAGCGCGATAGGTCTGGAAAAGGGTTCCTTAGAATTCAAACCAACCTGTTATACGGCCACACTTCTGCGCCAGCGTCAGTTCAACACATATAATGTTGCAGTATCACTGAAAAAATCGCTTGCATCCGAGCCAGGACCGTTTCTTCTCCATTGGGATGGGAAATTGCTGCCGGAAGGCGGAGGTGAGTCTGAGACGGGTCTGGTTCTTCTTTAATTTTGAGAATTGTATAATATAATTAGTAATAAACCGGGTTTTAATTCAGATGGCAAAAAGTATGATCGCTTGCCTGCGCTTGTGACGGGCTATGGCGTCGAACAACTACTGGGCGTTCCACGACTTGAGTGTGGCACAGGTCTGGCGCAAGCTGAGGCAAGTTATAATTTGGTTATTCACTGGGGCGTAGCGGACGAAATAGCTGGTGCAGTCTTCGACACGACGGCGTGCAACACTGGCCTCATAAAGGGCACCTTAACCCTCCTCGAGCAGAAGTTAGGGAAAGAGCTATTGAACTATGCCTGTCGCCACCATGTCGATCAGCTGGTGCTTGAGGCGGCCGCAATCGACTTGCTTGGTCAGTCGAAGGACCCTAGACTTCCATTCTTCGCAAAACTTTATATCAGCTGGGCAGACCTGGAAAAGGGAAAGTCACTGAATCAATGTAAAAATCAAAATAGCATAAAATTTGTATCGTGAAGAATTCGTAACATACCCACCGTCAATTGTTTCTTAACAGAAAAGTACCGCAACGCTGCGTCGAGTCGAAAGTTGAAGCTGATTCCATATGCAGATGAAATACATGCTTTTTGTCAAAGTCAGTTTTTGTAAAGTCCCCTACGTCTTCAGGAAGCCCGGGGCTCTGAGTGAAACGGTTTGGCCGATGCGTGCCATATATGCCCTCAAGACATGGATGGTCTTGGGGGATACAATTAGGTTTTCCTTTCTTCAAATAAACCTTGGCGCATTTCTCTAACCCGAACTCCTTTCCAATCTCTTGAGTGTACTCTATGACAATATCTAGAGCTAGATGTAGTTTCTCTCCATCTTTAGCATAGATCTTGAGGTCATGAATGTAAAATACATTGTGTCGCCTTGAAACACAACTCTCTTAAAGGTGACTCTATTAGTAATCACACGATGTTTTCCAGCTGGCATAGTTAATCTGGTTTTCCAAAGCGGCATTAATATCTCTATACACCACGCGATGTGTGGATCTTTTGCATTACATTTAAGAGATTGAAATTGAATTTGGGATAGAAAAGTGCGCCAAGTTTTATTTGAAGCCAGGAAAACTGAAGTACTTCTCCCTTCATGTGGGGTGATTCCATGAACGAAGGACGAGCTCAGATCCCTTGATATCGGGTCACAAAATGTTATAAACATAAACAAAAGCATGCACCTTAAGTCTTCTGTTCCGCGGCTCTACATCTCACGGCGTCAAGTTTGTCGCGGATTATTGAATCTTGAGTGCCTTCACAACAGAATTATTCTGGGTACAGCAAATATAGTCGCAAACGGACAAGACCCTCTTCTTAAAATAGTCAGAAAGAATGTAGACGTGGGCAAAGGAGCGCTTCTATTCAAAGCAGCGGAGGAGGCTACTGAAACATTCGGCCTTGACTTCAATATCAGGGGTGAGCAAAATGCATCAAACTTGTCCATCTCGACCTACACGCTCCTAGGGAAGTGGAGTCAATTGTCGATAATAAGAAGTTCCGCATATACTAGATTTTGATACACTCGACCATTGTTTTTATTGCGCACTCAAGGCCTGACATAGTTCTCCTTGACTTCGAGAAGCGAACCATGTTCGTTATCGAATTTTCGGCACCAGTTGACAAAAGCATCATAGCCAAGGCGGATAAAAAGAAAGAGAGGTATAATCATCGGCGTTCTTGGAGGGGCCAATCTTTCACTGGTTGATAGCCTGAAGAGCATCCCTGCCTGTCAACTAAGTGATAAGCCGCTTGCGGGAAAGGTGCAAAAGACGGTCGTCCTCAGGTCGCTCTGTGTCCTCAGGGTGCACGAGACTTTTGCCACGACCTGTAAAATGGGTGGTCACAGGAAACGACGAAATCATAACGATAGTCCAGCGAAACCCTCGTGTGTTCTGAAAACATGAAGCGACCCAAGGATGACAGCTTTCTGCATCCATCTCGCAAGTTCCTGGACATATTTTTGGCAAGCAGGTATGGCTTCAAGATTACGCACTAGTGACAAGTTCGCACCTACGAGAGCATCTATCAAAACGACATTTACTTGCACCGAATATTTTGGGTACAGTATTTGCAGCTCCCTTTTGAGGTCTTGATACCTCTCCGTCTTTTCTTTCTCTTTGGCAGTGATGTTGTATTCGGACGGAGCCGAGAATTCGATCACGAATATAGTTCGTTTCTCGAAGTCTGGGAGAACAATGTCAGGCCTCGAGTGCGCAACGGACACTGCTGTCCGAAAATCGCCGAACAATCCTGTTATTTAGGACAGCTGTAAAGATCTTATACAGTGAGTTCAAACAAGTTATTGGTCCGTAATTCTCTAGGTTGAACATGTTGCCTCTTGCCACTGAAGAGGCGAGATAGGTCAGCGAGAAACTTTCGATTCTCGCTGATCCATCTCTCCCTCTTCTGTATTCTCCTCCTTGCGTCAGATGACAGCCGTATTTTGTCAACAATATGCTGCTTGATTGTCAGCAGCTTTGACTTTTTCAGTCTGTGATTCAAGATCCTCAGTTCTTGGGCGAACTTTCGAACCCTTTCCGTGAACGGTCTACCAGATATTATGTAGTCCATCACACACTAAACACGGGACGCATTCTGTCTTGCCATTCCAATCTTCTTGTCCAGATGATGCAAGCGTCTTTGGGTCTTTTGATCCATCGTCGGTTTTAGCCTTCGATTTGAATCAGCCAAAGCTCTCGCAGCACCATAAACTGAACATTGATGGACCAGAGGTCGAACTCTTCCGAGATATCCTCACGAAAGAAGGTATCCATTTCAGTCAGATCTTGGGGCTTAGGAGGAACCTGCATATCAATATTCCTCCTTGTCCTGAAATCGCGATCATCTTTCAGAAGTTTCCTGCTTTCCGTGGTCTGTCTTAAGGCTGTATCGAAGTCCCATCCCCACACAAATAGTAGAGTCCCGTGGGGCGTCGTCGAGCCATGATATTTTGAAAAAATTTCACGGGCCCGCATGGTGAAAATTTCAGTGCCCTACTGGCTTAGAATTCGTAGTATGTGTGTATACGTATAGTCACCACAACTATGCCAGCGGCAGACTCTTAGATCGTGCAACGTCACAATTTCACGTATGCTTCCAAGCAGGTTGTGTGTGTGAGTGTGTGTGTCGAGTGTGTACAGCAGACAAGCTGGAGAGAGGGAATAGTGTTGCCAGGTCGCGATAATGTTACGTTTATCCGTTTGAAAGTGACTAAAATTTCAATGTTTTTCACTAGATTATCTATGAAACTGCACGGTGGAGAAATGTTATGTTTTTTCGGAACATGTATATTTTCACGCAGCACAAATACCGTCATTTATTAAGTTTCTCTACCAGAGCTTTTAATTAGTACAAATTAAAATGTGGAGAGTGCCTATGCATTGCCCACGAATTACGTGTTAAAGTAGTCAACTTTGACATTAATTATCCCCGCATCGATACGGTTGAAAAATTTGAAATTAATTTAGCATATAAATAATCTTTCTATTTGAATATAGCTCCTTTTTTAATCAATTCTACCAGAGATATATTTTTTTACCTACAACCTTAATGACGCTTCCTCATCTTCGTATGCAGCTTGTTCAAGCGGCGGTTGGGGAAGCGCTCCGCGTACATATCCATTTTTGGCGAGGTATGCACATTGATTTCGCAATGACTGATGTGAAACTTGTTGAAGCTCTGGGTGTTTCTGGCACCACAGAGTGTGCATACGCGCCATGAAGCCTCCGTGAGAAGAGATAATGTTGGCATCGTAGCATTCTAGCAAGTCATCCTTGAGTTGATTTGTCCACTCAATGTGGGCGTTTCGCCTGTTCATCGTTGTGTTTCCATCTCAATTATTTTCAGCACCCCGAACTCTAGGGTGATCGGCACTGCTTGCCGACCCATTGTCGGGTGCTCTGCGCGTTCGATCGTTGTGAACCGCATCTACAACATTTTGGTGGTTTCATTGTGGTTCCCACGAGGAGCTAGGGAAAGGGTTCGTCCGATCTTATAGAGTCCCGCATGCAAGGATAAGGCTGCATACTCTGAGGGGTTACCCGGTATCTCAGAGTCACCGTTTAAGACACCTCACCCAGGTGCCATTCACCTTTCGGCACGGTTGTTACGCCTCCGCTTAGGGATTATTCCTTCGGGATCATCCCTGGACAACTTTCCGCGACTGCTTATTAATTATTGTCACCATATTCAGCAAAAACCCTTGGCACAGGGACTCTCTATCCGCAACCCGAGGACGCGTTTGGTGGCTTTGTCAAAGGCCCTTCGGTTCGATTCCAAATTAATCGAAACCGAAACTGAAAAAATTGGCTTGTGAACACCAATTGAAAATTAAATGCGGAAATGACAAGCCTGGCAAAAATTGATCCAGGTTTGATATGCTAGTCAAGCCCTACATACAACCGCATCGGCATTAAACATAATCTGAGTACACCCAGGCCAGACATACATATATACGAAAAACATCCCACGATAGTAAAATGTAAGTTTATGGGCATTTTAGAACTAAGGAGTATTCGTGCTCGAGCGCTGCGTAAGCTGAACGTGGTACTCTCAAGCGTAAGAATCTTAATTTTACCAAGAAAATATTCCCAACTAACTTTTTCTTCTACATGATTTTAAAGAGTATAAAAAAGCTATTTTTTGCAATAGAAAAAGAAATGTTAAAAGTGGCGTTTTCTTTTCAAAAAATAAATTTTAATTTTAATTAAAAAAAAATAGAAATTCAAATGAAAAAAATCGTTACCACAGTCTCAAAGTAAATGAAAAAGCTTCCCGAAACACTATAATAAATATCCGATAGGATTAACCTGAAAGAAGTTACACTAACGTAAAGGTGAAGAAGCACGTGAAAAAGTGAAAACTTCAGGCCTCTGTATATTGAGGACCGGTTGATAAATGGACCTATTATTTGGTGAATTAAAATAGATCCACCAGGGATAATTCAGCCAAGTTGCAACCCGATAAAAAAAATCAGGTGGCAAGACTTGACGTATTCTACCCCATATATACTACGGATCCAACATAGTATGTACTAGTGTTACATTCAACATAGCGGTCATTGACATTCAGGGGTATCGATGTTGACGACATACTTAAGATGTAAAAAAAAACAGCAGGAATGCACTTACTGTTACCGTGTCTCTCAAAAGTATTGAACTTGTCAGTATTTATGTGATTTTCGATACTAATCTAATACTAATCTCTTATTAAGCCACTTCCCTTTCAGGGTAAGCGTGACTCACTCGATGAGGGAGTAATGTGGTGGAGGGGGTATCGATATTTAGATTGATCTAGAATTCCCGTGTTAGTTATTTAAATAACACGTTCGTTCCGCAACACTGCTCCGACCCAGTTTGCTGATCAATCTCTCTAGCGATCACCCCAACTGAAGAGCCCAACAAAGTCACACTTTTCTGTCCTGACACACCTCTCTAGCTTCCTTCACAAACGGAATACAACCATTTTAAGTTTAAAGTTTTCCATTTTTAGTTTGTTATTCTCAGAAATGCCACAGATTAATTTACTTGAAAATAGTACAAACTTGACCTATGTAAACCGAAAATGACCAAAAGTGATCAATTTCTAACAGTAGTCATTTTAATATTAAAACGGTTTGACAAGTATTCTTTCTTAGAATGAGCGTGTGAATTTCTAGTTTTTATGTTTCTTTTTTATAACTAAAATCTATAAAGAGGTCATTTGAGAAAAATTTAGAATCGCATGAATTATTTTGATTAATTACAACATTTCTCTTCTTTCGTTTATAAACTGTGCAATATAAATATTGCGTCGTCACACTTCTGTGCATGTACAAACGATAAGGATATCGATCGCATGTTTCCCCCTTTTGATTAATGATACTTCTCCGTATTAAGCTCGGCGAGTCGGCGTAGGTTCCAATATTACCAGAAAATGATTATTGCGTTCTATATTGTATCAAAAAAATTCTATCAAATTTCAAATTTAGTCTTTTAACTAAGAAAATATTTAATTCACAACGCTTCATAAATATCAAATGTCTATTGCTTACATATTTTTAGGATTTAGGAAGTTTATATTTTCTTGGCTATAACTTCTATTTTTAACAAAATGTATGAAGACTATAAAAGAAACTTGAAATACCTTCTACCTAAATTAACATACTTTGAAGTAACCTCACAACCCATAACATTTATTTTAATGTCACCTTGTAACAGTTTATAATCTGCAAGGAACGCATAATATCTTAAGTGCATACGGTATTATCACTAAAACTTATCTGGAATAGTTAAAAGCACTTTTATTAAAAAAGGTAACGTTTTTATTTATCTGGAATTGCAGCTAAACTCAAAAATTCATAATCAACTCGTAATACTTGAATTCGTAAACGGAATAAGTAAAAAACTACTAAAAAGTGCTTTTTTTAAATTATGATTATTCTTATTATTATTATGTCGGCATGACTTTCTCGGTGAGAAAAGGAGTAATGTGAGCTAGGGGGTATAGATTTTTTAGATTGATCTAGAATTCTCGTGTTATTTATTTAAATGACACGTTCGTTCCGCAATACTGCTCCGACCCAGGTCGCTGATCAATCTCTCTAGCAATCACCCCAAGTGAAGAGCATCACAAAGTCATTATGTAAAGCTCTTCCATTGGGCCCATTGGTATCTAAGGGCTCTTGTGTCAGGCGTAATTCACTCCACTGACACTCTTCTTCATGTATTAACTATTTGTCGCCGCACTTTCCCGTCTTGGCATACTTACCTTCCTTCACGTCCATGCATTTTCTCACTATGTTTATTTTCTCTTCTGTTTCTATGGCTTCTTATGTTTCTTCGAATTAGGGTCTCATTAACACATTCTAACTATTCTTTCCACAGTATGCCTTTGGCACACTGCCATTTACTTTACCTTGATACACTTGTTTCGCTAGACGTTCACCTTTTATTCTCTCAATATGCCCAAACCATCTCAAAGAATTTCTTTCGCGTATGTCAAATAGTGTCTCCTATACACAACATTCTTGGAGGATTATCTCATTACTCATTTTGCCCATCAGCGTTTTACCGCACCTCATGCGCAGGAATTTCACGTTGATCGCGTTAATTTTACTATTATCTTTTTCTTGGTAGATCCAGGTCTCGCTACCGTACATCACATTCTGTATAAATATAGAGTCATGTATGGCCTTTTTCGCTTTACTTGATATATTTTTACTTCTGATAATGATCCTGCTATGCCGATAACCTTTTTACCCTCGTCTATACGCCTATCTAACTCTCCATCTATCTTTCCGTGATTTGTGAATATGCTACCAAGATATACGTACTTATCAACTTGTTGTATCCTCTGATCATTTAGGACAATTTTGCACATTGTTTTCTTACCTTTTCCTTCAAACACCATACATTTTGTTTTATTTACGTTAATTCTGAGGCCCATGTTCTTCATGCTTGTATTCAGTTTGCTCAACATTCTCAGTAAATCTTCGATTGACTCTGCCATAATAACCTATCATCTGCGCACGCTAACCCACTTAACAACACTGCGTCTCGAGAACCACACCTTCTTCGTCGAAGAGGGCCATTCTTAGACACTTTTCCATGAATATAATAAATAGGCATAAGAACATAACGCATCCTTGCCTAACACCTTGCATAATATTGAACCAGTCACTTAGTTTCCTATTTACCCTTACACTCGCTTTGCTACCAGCATATTGCTCTTATTGCTTGCAGGAGCCATCCATTGACTCCTTACTATTTCAGGACTTCCCAAAGTTTACTTTTATCCACCTTGTCAAAACGCTTTTTCTAGATCAACAAATGCACAGAAAACTTTTTTCTTTATTTTCATTAATTTTAAACTTGAATTTTATTTATGATACCATTAAGGGCATGTGATACTTAGAAAGTTATCGATTTTAGCAGTGTTAGGTTCCCCCGGCTTTTTTCCTACAATAATAAAAATTTTGCCTTAAAAATTTGGGGAATGATAGCGAACATGCTAACGGACGTCCCCGAACTCTTCTGT
>JAABKJ010014843.1:0-10031 GCA_011634705.1 Andricus grossulariae
TGGTTTTTTCATTGACTTTCAATTCTTTAGGTATAGAGTAATGGGTAAGACTCCCGACTGCTAGGCGATAGATTCAGATATAGATGTAGGTTCGAAACCCCGTAGTGATAGAAATTTTATTTGTAATATAATGTTTAAAAATGTAATATGTGTATTCATTCTAAGCAGGACCATTAACATTTATAGTCAAAATACTCGCAATCAATTATTATTAATTGTTTGAATACCTTGAACCTTAAAAAATCAAAGTCGACCCCATATTGTTGGCCAAGGTTGGGCCGACATTATCTTGATAGATGGCCCATATATGGGACCAAATGTCGGGCTGAAGTCGAGAAGTCAAAGGCGGTTGACCGTTATCATTTAGCTGGTTGGCACGAACAGTGGCGCACAAAGTTGGACCGACCGTTCGACGGTTGGCCCGACCGTGGTCCGACGGTCAATTCGCACCTATACAAGAAACTTTTCGTTACCAGCGCTTGATTTGTGAATGCGCAAAAATAAATTACCAAAATGTGCAGCTGTTTGGAGGGGCCTTCGTATCGTGAACGGATAGTAGTTCTCCAAAGGAGCCCTGTTGTGTCTCGACAGGTTTTTGGTGGAGTCTAAGTTCTAAAAGTACCAAATTTTATTCAAGCCGCAAATTTAGTGAACCCCCAGTTTTTTCATTGTTACTCTAATGTGTATTCAATTCATTATTGTCCTTGGGGATATGATTTTCCATAATGTATGAAATATTAGAAGAAATATACTGTCGATACGTTGTGCATGAGCACTAATCGATTGCGAGTAGATCTAGTGCAGTCAGTATAAAATGATCTAATCGGAATATAACTAAGCTATATCTAGCGATAAGCGGGTCTTTAGCATGGTCGATCAGACGTGTTCACACTCGAGTGCTTTTCTACCACAGCGGTGCGTGCTCCTTGCACTCTAATTACACCGGATCAAATCAGCGAAACTACTCATTTAAGTCGAACGTGAATGAAACAAACAAACAACCATTAGGGAGTTATTATTCATATATTAGCCACTTTCAAAATCTCTTATTCATAAATATTCATAGCACGCTTTCTCATAATACCACGCTCGGGGCAATCGTTATTATTGAACGGCTAATATCAAATCATATAGTTTTATAATGGTGATATGATACAGTACTTTGGAAACAGTAGTTCTAGAGTTAAATAGCAAAATGTTCAGTTTCCTGAATAACGGAATTTTAAGAGGAGGAAAAATTGATGGATGTGTATTTGTGTAATGGGGCTAAGAAAGTGACCAGAGTTTTTTTTTTAAAGAGAAAATAATTTGGTTATGAAAAAAAGAGAAAGAACTTGAAGAAGTCGAATTTAAGAGAATTGCTACTTCAAATCTAAATCAGTTAAATCTGAATAAAAACTAGTTAAATTGTAGAAGTGGCGAATGCATTTTTATGAATTTAACAATTACTCCAAGTTAATTAATTAAGAACATTGATTAAGAACAACTATTCTTAAATTGAGGTGCCGGATTCAAGGCAAGAGAGGTTTTTTTCATTCCAGATTCCTTGGAACCAAAAATCGCTTTTTATATAAATCCCAGTTTTCTTCTGTGAGAAATACATGTAAAATAATAACGTTATTGATTGAAATTGTGAAAATGGAATGTGTGTGATTTTCAATTTCATTTATATCAGTTTATATTATCCACACCTATATGTTTTTCTATAAGTAATCCCTCATGAAGAAGAGTTCGAAACATGTTGGTTCCTCAGTAATACAAAAAAGACAACGAAAGAATAAGAAAAGAGTGAGAGATTTGGTTTTGGTTAACGCTTTCCTTTTTCTCTTTCTTCTTTTACGTTGTTATAAATTTCTCTCTAATGAGTTCCTGGTAGTTCGGAAACTAATTTTAATTTATGTTCTTTTTCTGATGCATAAAAGAGCTCCTAAGAAAGTAGAATTTCATTTCGATCCTAAGATTTTTTTAAATAGTGACATAAGCTCAAGATATCTGTTTTTTCGTGTGTAAATATTGTTCCAAAGATTTTTGTGAAATTAAGAATGATGAGAATTGTGTGATTATTTGAATTATTACTTATTTAATTCAAAAAATGGAATAATCTGAACAGATTGTTTGCGCATGTATCAACTAAGAAACGATATCAGCAAAAGTAATTGAGTTTTTAGTGTCAACCCAGTAAACAATGCTATAGTATAGTAGAGCACAGTAATAATATAGTATAGTGCAATATAGTACTATAGTATATAATACATGAACTATAGCTCATAATTTGAATAATAGTCATAATCCTAGTTATAATTCCTTGTGTTATGAAGACGTAAAATTAATTCTCAATCTTTGTCAAATTCATTCTTCTCTGTTCTTTCGTCGATGGAATGACGGTTTTTGATCTACATAGTCTAAAATAGAATGGTTTCAATTTTTAGCTGTAAAAAATGCCTGCTTAGCATCAATGGAGTTCGAACCCAGATCTAACAGATTGCTGGTCTGGTCTAACAATTCAAACCATTCTGGTTTAGACTATCGAGATCAAAACCTGTCATTCCATCGACAAAAAAAACAATTACACTACGCTAGTCAACAAAAAACATAACATCAAAATTCAGTTTATTCTTCTCTATTATGTAAATAAACTACTCATTAATGCACAAGAATGTGACCTTTAATCTTATGATTTTTTTTTACAATTGAGTTTTGATCTTATGTTGTTGACCAGCGTAGAGAAATAGTTTTTTGTCAATGGAATGACGGTTTTCGATCTAATTAGCCAAAACCAATATGGTTATAATCTTTAATTGTAAAAACATCCAAGCGGAGCTACATGAAAATTTGTGTACACAGCTAACGATTACAAACATTTTGATTTAGGTTAAGTAGATCAAAAACCATCAGTCCATCGACAAAAACATTTTGTTATCAACAAGTAGATTTGCTCTAAAGCCCAGATGAAGAGAGAATGCAAGAAGAAAAATCTCTGGCGCGTATATTGTCACGTGTGTAGGTGTTCGACACGTGTGCAGAGAGGGGATTCAAACATGGCGACTGTGCACACATCGAGCTAACCAGTGCACCAATGCGCGATCACCGAACAGACCCGGCCCGTCAACTCTTCCCTTTCTTATTTTTCTTCTTGCTATTCTTTCCCCTTCACGCCTCCCTCTTCCCTTTCTTACCTTCTTCCACTGAGGTGACTGAATCTGAAATCGGTACCGGTGGCTCCGAAAAGTCCTCCAAGCACCAAGAATGTCCGATTGAGTTTCCTTTTCACGCTCGACAATAATCGAACAATAATCGAAATCAGAAGAAGTCACTTCATCTTACTTACTTCCATTGCCTAAATGTTGTTGCGATTCTTCGAACTGCAATATATATATATATGAAGAGTAACATCGAAAACAATTTATAAAAAAATTCTGGTAGGCAGTGACAAAATCCGTTGGATTTCGTGAACCGTCGAGATCGTTAGAGTCGCATTGTCGAGTAGGAGAGATATGAAGAGGAAAAAAACCGAACAATAAGAAGAAAAAAATCGCATTCAGCTAACTCTATTCCGCGATTGTGCAGCTCTTATGTCGCCATTGTGTTGACTATTGTTTGATTCCTTTCAGGTTCAACCCGACCAATAGCGAGAAACGAAGGATAATTTAGTTCACGAGGTGGACGAAGCATAGTTGAGTGCCAAATTCAGCATCCACGATTCTACAAGGAGTCCGGACTCTCCATGTATGGCCAACAGGTGACGGAGTCGCGTTTCGTTGATTCCTTATTCCTTCGCATTGTTGAACCTGACCCTCGAGATACTACTCTCCATAACGGAATTTTTCGGTTTTTGGAAAATTTTATATCAAATTTCGTGTAACGATTTCTTTTTGAATAATGGACTCCTTCAAAAAGCTGCTTCTGGGTTGGTTACTACACTGGTTAAGAGTATATATAGGTGAAATCTTCCTTGATTGGCAACAAACACATCTTTACAATTTGGGGTAACTGCATTGGTAAACGAATTTATTTTATGTAACCAGGACTTTCACGAAAGAAAATTCAAAGCTATGTGAATCAGTGATCCCTTTCCTCAATAGAGTTAATCAATTACTTTTTTTAAACACTATTTCAGCACTATTTAAAATTGAAACTTTCGAAAACTTCTACATTCAAATTAGACTTATCATATGCCTTTAAAAATGGATTCTCATTTCATATTAAATATTCACAATTTTTTAATTACAAAACTGAACCATGTCAAGGGGACCAGTTCAAATGATTCATGAAAGCCGATTTTAAAAAAAAGCAAAAAAAATTGTTTTGATCGTATCCATTACAAATAAGACAGGCAGATATACTTTAAATTATAGAATCTCGCTTGGCAAAAATGATTATTCTTTATAGGAAATTGGTCAAATATTTGAATTTTGACGTCCATTTGAGAAAATAAACTTTTTCAAAATCCTTCGGAAAATTAGCAAGATGTTGAAAATTAACTAAATGAAGGCGGCTTTTTCTAAAAATATTAAAACTGTATTTGCGTCGCATCAAATTTACAGAATCTCTTCTTTAGATAGGCACAAAGTTGGGAAAAATATTGGATACAAAAAGAAATTAGATTTTTATATTAAATTCGACTTTATTTTTCCGGCTGAATTTCGAAATTTTGATAAAAAAATTTTCTGAACCGCATGAAACTTACAAGATTTCTTCGAGTATTTATGTACCAAATTAGCAAAGGAATTTTAGCAAAAAAAGTGGGGTATTCTAGAAAAATTTATTCTCATTTCGTATTGAAACACTTACAATTTAATAATTACAAAATTAAACTGTGTAAAGTCGACCAGTTCAAATGATAGCCGATTTTTGAAAAAAGTTAAAAGAAAAAATTTGTTAAACGAATCCATTTTAAATCAAACTTTAGGTTGTACAATATCTTGACGACAATATATGTTGCATTTAGAGGCAATTAGGCGATATATATTTTTCTGTTTTTCGAAATTTAAAATTTATGTAATAATACAAACTATATAAGCTTTATGATTTAAAAATTATTTTTAAAAATTTCTTTTGAATTGGAAGAAACATATTTATTTTTTGGCAGAGTTTATTATTAGAAACACTTACAGAAATGTTGCTTCGACAAAAATTCACTTTAGGTCAGATATTGGGTATATGAATTGCTGCTTCGATACAAGTACGAAAAGAAAGAATCTCTTGGCCTTGGAGATTACTTATTAATCCGAATGATGAGTCTGAATCAGCGGATGTTCTTATAATGTCAGGTTAAAAGACTAGTAATTGAATATCAGTATCTGACCTCGGGGTCTTAATTTTTACATATCTGGAAGTACAAGTTCCTTTCGACAAAAACTTTATCTTCAAGAACCTAAGAATCTGTTTTATTACGAGCAAAAGTCACAATATCTCAATTGATTCAATGCAGAACAGTTATTTTTTTCATCTGCGGACGTACGTAATTAATAGTACCTTTGCAATTCATATTTTCACTGCTTTTTATTTTCGTATCTAATAAACAAGTATTTTCTTTCAGCCCTTATCAAATTTAAAATACCTATTAGCACTTGGACTGCTGCAATTTGGTCAGCAGCCCTTCTAATTATAAATTCAGTAAATCTATTTATTTTCTCGAGGTAGATGCTGCCAATATAATTGTTTAGAATGGCATTCTCAGGACATTATTGAGTACCGAATGAGGCATTGAAGTAGTGGAAGTCAGTAACAATGCCGATAGCAGTTTTATTATACAGATATTACAAGCTTATTATAATTGAACGTGTAATTGATACGTGCTGGGGGAAGTTTGACAAAGCCTCAGCATGGACATAAAATATGAGCGAACCTGCCGAGAATGATGTAGGATCTCTTACGGCACAGTCGAATAAGCATTGATTGCTTGGAACGTTCCTGCTTTTCATTCTGACCATCGAGTAAATAGCCTGATTAAACACGCCATTTTTGGTAATGTAATCTTTAGCATTCATTCCCACCTTTCAACTTCCCCGTATCTGACATCTTGCGCCATTGTGTACGCTTGGTTTGAGATGTCTCGTTGATCACCAGTATGAATTAGATCTCCCTCTGTCCCTGATTTTTCACAGTTAGTCTTAGGGTTCGTCCGTATTAGTTTTCCTACCAATTTTCACATTTCTGTACACCTCACATAAAAATTATCTGCAGATGAGTGGAAGCCGACTTGTTTCACTGTAAATTAAAAAAAAATCTGCCCGCTGTGTGAGCACATTATTATCGCTCGGTAAGCGCGTCCCATGTAGAAATTGCGATCGGAATTTGGAAGGGCCCCGGGTAGCTTTTCACATTTCTTATTGGGCGCTAATCGGGAAAAATAGGGAGGGCCAGACTAGTTCTGTAACGCTGTTTTATCCAGGCTCTATCTAGAACTTCTAAGTAGGTTTTAACGGGAATCCCCTTCACCCGCCCGTCCAGGCCCACTCTGTTTTCCGTTACGTACATCATTTAGCTATTATATAAATATATGTCACAATTAAACGATTTGTCAACAAAAAAATGAATAAGAATATTTAAATACATACCAATTTTAGACCAATAATTTCAGAGGTTTATATTTCGTTAATCAAAAACCGTTTTTTGCATATATTTATACCACACAACATTTGAATATTGAAGATTTGCACTCTACTATGACAAATGATTATTTTCATTATTTTTCACTGGAATTCATATACACAGCACAAATTTAACTGTTTTGCTTATATTTCACGTGTTAATTTTATTTTAATTTTAAACAAAGTAAAGTTGTTGTAAAAGGTGAAAAAATGAATTAACAACATTTTTTTGTTCATATTGACACACCCTATTTAGTATATATAATAAATACAATTTAATAAAACTACTACTTGAAATTTATTCAATAAAAATTTACGTGGTGATAGTTTAATTAAAAACACATGTTTATGAGTGTTGAACACTCGGATGCTTCAGATGAAAATAAATTTCAGTTTGCTGTCACGTGTTGTTGGGGCAGACATTCGCCTGTATACTATAAAGCATAATTTACTAGACTAGTGACTGACTAGAATTTTTTGGTTCTTCTATCTCAATCAGGAACCAACTGAAGCCTGATTCAAATACAAGATTAGGGCCTAACTATACAGACACTAGTTTTTCTGTTCATAAGGAATAAAAAATCTTAGCAGTGCCTCAAAGGGTCCTGATTAGAACTTACTAGTCCAGTTTTTCTAGTGAGATTCTAATTACTGCCCTAATTGAAATGGGGACAAATGGGGCGGTTTCTACATGGGGTGGCTTGCTTTGCACTTCCCCTACATTATTGCACAGACATTTTAGATGTAATGGTTCAATCATTGTCAACTGTACTTTGCTGATTTTCAATTCTCGTTTGTTGAGGTCCCTTCAGCTTTAACGAATACATTCTCATCACGTGTCTTGCGCTTCGCACTCGATTAAAGTCTGTCCAAGATGAAAAATGTTATATATTATGTTAGAATATATTATTTTGAATGTATATTATAATAATTTTTTTTATCCGGTCCAGGACTTCTGCTTCAGACGAAAAAAGCTGCCGTCCAAAATTTGACTGCATTTTGTGTAATTTTTCTATGAATTTGGATTTGTTATTTTTAATCGTATTTCTCATTATTATTATTATTATTCTCTTTTATGGGTGAACAATTTTTGTATGTTAATTGTTTTTCTTATCTTGCCTATTTTGACCGGATAGCGGAATTTATAATTTTTATCAACTTTTTCACAAATAAAACAAAAACTTTGCGTCTTATGAAAAAATAGTCTGAAGAAAAATTAGAGATTTTTTAAACCGAGAGAGCATTCCATTTTCCATTTTTCGTGTCTCATTCTCTTCATTTTGGCTTTATTCTGAGTGAATAAAAAATAATGCCAAATATGCATCATCCAGTGTCAACAATTAACAACAAATTACGACATAAAACTTGCCGCGCACTCGCTTTTTACACAAGTTTGCGCTCGTAGACAAAATCTAGAGCATTTTTATTATACTTGGTCATTATATCTTTTTATTTGCTTTTTAACTTTATTGCCATTCCAGATGTTGGATGGTTGTCTAATTATCCTAATTACAAAGGCTTCGAATTGATATTTATTCAATTTTTAAGACATTCAAACTGGGCGCTACAATTTTTGCTGTAATTGCGTATGGAAAGAAATATTTCACGAAAAAAATCCCACTCAAAAGATCTGCAATCCAAAAAATTTGCAAGTACAACGATATGAATTTGTAAAATCAAAGTTGGACAAGTAATTTGGAAGAAAGTAATCATAATTAAATATATGAAGACGTTTTTTTTATGAATTGCCCTACAGAAATTTTTTAATTGAATTCATAAAGGGATATTAGACATTATAAAACTGAGCCAGATTATACTATACCATTTCTCTCTTATATGCAACAATGTTTTACTGAATTCACTTTGCTTATAACAGTCAATTCCGCCAAGTTTTATTTCATCTAATACGACTTTTTCAAATTTATTTCAAAATTGATGTAGGACACTCTATACAAAATTTCTTTAGATATTTTATTATGAATTTTTTTTCCAAATTACGTGGCCAACTTTGATTTCATAAATTCATACGGTTGTACTTGGCAAATTTCTTGCATCGCAAATGTTTTTGGTGAGATCTAATGTCTTTTTTTGTAATTAAAAAACAAAGCAGATAGATAAAGTTTAGGTACAAAATTACGAACATGGTGTAGTTTGCAGTTCGTCTTTTATCACTGTTATGCTTACACAGCGGCCGTCAGTGTTGGAGGTGAAAACAGTCGCCTCTGGATGCTTTCTTATGTTAGAGCTATCATGTACACGGAGAAGAATGGAAATAAAAATTAGGTCTTTAGTGCTGGTAGTCGAGGTATTCATTACTGAACTGGCGTTGTAAAAAAATTTTAGATATAAATTAGGTTACTGATTCAAGTGCAATCGCGGTATTAACTTCCTTAGACAACTGGAGAGATTACAGCTTGTAGACGGTCTGACTCTCCTAGCGTACCTTACGGAGTCCAATCCAGAATAGGAATCGTTCCTATACTCCCAACAGTAAAGAATGACCAGCCAAAAAGCATTTACAAGGACACAGAGCGGCGGCTGTTGACGGGTCGTATAGTCATTTTTCATTTTTTGAACTTACATTTATTTATATATCATACATACATACATCTAATAAGTTTTAGACATCAAATTATGAACATTTATTTGCTAATACAAAGTAAAAGTTGAATTAGATGAAAAAACGTAGTTGCCGAGAATTGAACCCGGGTTTCCAACGCTCAAGTAAGAGGCACCACACGTCCTTATCGTATCATGCGAGCAAGCTTCGGTTCGGTGCTGTCCAAACGTTATTGAGTACTAGGCATCCAGGAATAGTTCCGGGACTGCTGCAAACTCAGTCGAGTTCCCAGTAGAACACTATAATCTATACTTCGATTAAGACTTCGTCGTTCCGACAACTGAGGCACGATATATAGATTTCCATTATTGATGCTAGAAAGTATAGTAATTTATCCTTTTTATTCTTTTTTGAGAAAACGCACTTTTTAGGAGAGACTTCAGTTTCTCATTTGTGCAAAGGTTGAAGCACTTAAATTGTCGGTGGTAACGTATGAAGTGTATACAATAACTTTGAAGAATTAAACGATAAGGTTCTGTGCAGGGGAGATACAACTTTTTAATGATTAGTGTGTAGTTTCACATTCCTTTCCGTGTCTTTTGCATCTGTTCTTGAAATTCAGTAATCATTAAACAATTGGTGTACTAAATATCGAACTCTTTAACCTCATTTTTCTCCGTGTATCACTCTATAGGTTTTCAGTCGCTTGCTTCCTGATGGTTCAGGAAGTTCCTTACAATGCGACATGTGTTTAATAAAACCGCCTTCTGAGCTGCTGCCAGTACCCTGCTGACTCCCAAGTGTTCAAGATGTTCAGTGCATCTTGCGTGCACATTGCCTGTAGCCGAAATCACAATAGGATGAATAGATGCATGTTT
>JAABKJ010014844.1:0-10031 GCA_011634705.1 Andricus grossulariae
CCCCCACCCCCTACAATGAAAGATATCGTGGGATTTGCTTCGACCTTCACCAAAATCTAAGATTTTATAAATTTTTAAAATAAAATGTTTTAATAAAAACAAGTATTTATTTAACATTTCTTTAGGACACAAAATTTTGGGTAGTCCGACACTTTATTTTCAAAGCGAAATTCCCAGTTTTCTAACCTAACATTTGTAAAGTATTAAAAATTAATTTCAATGTTTATTTACACTATTATTTTTTAGTCTATAAACGATAAAAATTTTAATTTATTTATCACAAGCTTCACAGTCATCCTTTTTGGTGAGAAAATTCAACTGTTTGGTTGAAAATTCATCTTTTTGACTTGAAAAATGAAGAATTTCAAATGTGTTATCTTTTTTGGTTTAAAAATGCACTTTCTTTGTAGAAATTTCATCTCTTTTGTTTATAGCTGCAACTGTCTGGTGCAAAATTAGCTTGTTTCTGTTGAAAATAAACTTTTTTGACAAGAATTCCCATTTTCGGGTTCAAAATTAAACTGTTTTGTATACAATTCATATTTTCGGCTGGAAAATTCAACAATTTGGTAGAAACTGTTTAAGTTTGGATCCCCCCGACATGCGGCCAAGTCTATTTGCAGGCAACCCCCGAAACTGAAATGAAACAGAGAGTTCGGTGTATCTGATTAAAAATTCGTATTTTTTGAACGATGTTCAAACTAATGTTCAACTCCATTCTTTTTGATTTAGAGCAATAATCTTCTCTTAGTTATTTTTGGATGACTCCTACATAAATTTACTCGTAAATTGAATAACAAAATTTAGTTGCTAAAAATTACGTGAGATAAGGGGGATCTTCACAAGGGGGGAAGGGTGTACGTGATTCACAATATCAGAAAAAAACTGTACGTAATTTAGGCACGGCTAAAGGAGAAGGAACGACTCATGACAGGAAGAAGATTTTTGCTCCTCGTTCAAGAAACTTGTCCCTTTCACAGAGAATAATTCAATTTCAGGTAGGGTCTGTGATCGAAACTTTTCTTTAGACTTGGGTATCTTGGCCACTAATAAGAAAACCGTTCGGCGTCGATATTCGCTATATCATTCCAATTTTACACTTGAACGAATTTGCCGTCTCAGAAGCTCTTGCGAACTCGCCCAAACTTGAATGATTTGTGCGGCAAGTGCGCCTTGGGCCTTTCGAGTCTTCTTCTTAATTCAAACTCGTCCCGTCGAGACGACATTTCCAAGACAAAATCCTTCTTAGAGGTTTCACAAGTGGTAAAACAGAGAAGGTCGTTTAGAGAGCGAAGCTACCAACTGATCAGGAAACTCGTTAAGAAAGTTAGTTAACGTCTATTCAAACCCTGATTTGTGTTCAACTTCCACACTGGTTGACTGCTTAACCGATATAATACAGCATTTCTGCAATAAATAGATTTATAAGAAAAATTCTATATTTGTTTAATCACACGAAATGTCTTTATTAGGGTTGTTCACAAAAAATTCGTTTTTCTTTTTCGGCGTCCGTATAGCGACAGTTTATTTCTCTAAGTGAGACAATACTTTCCTCATTTTTTTTCAAATTTAAAAAAAATTTGTCATAGGTTGCAAGCATCAAATTTACGTAAAAAATGATATTTTCGTAGCTTTTGATTTTTTTAAATATACGTATTAGTTTTAGAGAAATATCTTATGAATGAAAATTTTAGCTGATACAAAGGACAAAACTCTCATTCCCTGTCTGATTGGAAAAAAATTATTTGGCGCCGCTAAAATACGCAAAAAGTACGATTTCTTAGGAACAGAGATATAAGAGCATAATTGTATCCCTGAACATTTTTTTTAACGATTGCCAAAATTCTGGGACATTCTGCATAGAACAGCAAAAAAAAATATAACAGATATGAGATGAAAAATTTAAAACCTTGGCACCAGAAAAATAACAATTACGAATATCTTGGTTATTTTCTCAGAATCCCGGCCAGCTTTTGTTTAAACAATTTTTTAAAACAATTTAATTATTAATCAACAAATAATTTATCAAATTATTCTCATCATCTCTGAGCAAAAATAAAATTTTTAGTATCGTGCACTTGTTTCGTAGGTTAAAACGTTTGTATTGTCCATATCGTGGTTAGATATCTTGAAACCGAAACGAAATCTTCCGATCAAACAAAAACTTCTCTCTGTGAATTTCTGTTAAAAAATTGCTATTTCTACGAGAAAATCATTTAGACTTTTCATTTATTACAAAAAAATCATCCAGATCAAAAATATTCCCTAAAACTGTTGCAAAACCTATACCTACCATAAATAACATTGTTTATACTTCATAAACTCTCTTGCTTTTTTTTATAACAATCGTTATAAATAAAAACCCTCAATGATCAGAATTGAGTTTTTTAAATTTTTGCTTTAATCTTTGACCCAAGATAAAACTTTACACCCTTGTTACATTTTCTCCTATTTTAATTAATTTAAATTCACAGCCTTTTAAACAATATATTTATTATAAATACACGCTTCTTCAAATAAATGCATTTTCTATGGAAAACTAACAAAATGTACAACGTTGAAAAATTTTTTAAATCGAAAACAGAATTCTGTTGAAAAGTAGTGAATGAAAACCCTAAATAGGCGTAAATAATTTATAGCCTATTGATCCATTGTACTTCAAAAAAACTCTTATTTTTTTTAACTTTGTGCAAAAAATTAGAAGGGACTATTTTAAAGATGGAAACAGGCCAGATCACATTTTAAATTTTAGAATAGGGCCTTCTTATTATGTCAACAGAGTTAAAAATGTTACACCATCGCGTTATTTTATTAAATTTTTATATTTTCAACATTTCCAATTTTTATAACATTTTTAAAATTATTATATAAAGTTCTAAATAAGTTTATATATTTTTGCAAAGTACATGTGATTAGTTGTTTTTCATTATTGAATCAGAAAATACTTTGAGCAATCAAATTACTAATTTTTTACTAATGTTTAGTGGTCCACTTTTCGCTAATAAAATCTTAAAAATTTCACTAGTAATTAGCTAAGTTTTAACCACTTTTATTCAGACACGCAATACAGTATCTTCTCCGTAAGAGGAAAGGCTATAAAATTTAAATAAACTTTTTTAGGGACTCATGCATACTTATTCAAGGTGATGCTTATTCATGAGGAGCCTGAATATGTATAATTGATTTATGTTTCATTGATCCATTATAATTTTATGATTCTAAAAAGTTCATATTTTTCTTGACTTTTTTCAAACAATCATAAAGCAATATTTGTAAAATGAAAACAGACTAGGTCACGTTAACAACTTATTAATATGCCTTCTTACTGTTTCAATAGAGTTAAAAATGTTACACCATCGCGTCGTTTAATTAAACTTTTCAATTTTTGACGTTTTTTATATTTATTAGATTTTTAAAAATTATTATATACAGTTCTAAATAATTTTTCTTTTTACCAAACAATTAGTTCTCCACTTTTGAATTAGGAAATTATCTCGAATAGTAAAATTAGTAATTTTCTACTAATCTCTGGTGGCTCACTTTTCGCTAATAGAATCTGTAAAATTTCACTAGTAATTACTTAAATTTTGTCAATTTTGATTTCAGGAGCAAAAAGCATAAAACCACTTCTGTTGGATTTGGACGGATGGCGTAACCTGATGCAACTAACGAGCAGAGAGTGCGGCCCTCGAGTCGTTTGCACGCTTGACTGAGCATCTCCTTCCCCGTTCCCGCATCACGAAATCACCACGGCATCAATTCTAGGATCGGCGTAATTCCGGACTGCTTCAATCCAAGTTCCAGTGTAATGGTTAGATTATATGCTTGTTCTGATTGTAAGAAAATATAACAAATGTATAACAATGTATGTTGCTATTTCATCAAACTTTAGTGATGAAGAAACTATTCAAAGCCTCGTTACAGAAAAATTTGGTTTAAAATATTATTTCTGGTGCCCAGGTTTTAAATGTTTGATTTTATCTATTTTATATATTTTCTCCCTATTTTATAAGGAATGTTCCATAATTTTATCAATCCGTACAAAAAATGTTAAGGAGTACAGTTATGCTCTTATATTTGTGTAATCTTAAGAGATCATACATTTTATGACTTTTACCAGCGCCAAATAATTTTTTCTTAATCGGATACAAAATAAGAGTTTTCTTATTTGCATTAGCTACAATTTTTATTCATACGATATTCCTCCAAAACTATGTATATTTTCAAAAAATCTTAAAGTACGATATTCTCCATTTTTACGTAAATTTGATGCTCGCAACCTGTAAACTATATTTTTTTAAATTTCAAAAAATTAAGAGAGTATTTTTCATCCAGAGAAACAAAATGTTGTGATACGGCCGCCAAAAAATAAAAACTAGTTTTTTGTGAACCACCCTAACCTTTATCTTGAAAACTGAAAAGCCATCTTGTCGTATCTTTAACACGCATTCATTACGATGAACGAAAACCTGGTGGTTAGAGGTCTCTACATGGAACGGGTAAATACGCTTCCCTTCCTATACGACTATACGTCCTAACGACGCTACGCGTAAATATTAAACTGTGTAATCCACAAAGGATGCCGGGCTTTGTTCACACTGAAAGCAAAAGGATCGCCTAACATGGGCGCCATGCCACACACAGAAAAAAGTTTTAATACAATACCAAATGTGGGCTTGTTTTAAAGTGTAACAAAAAGAATACATCATCGGCTAAAAACTAAAATAGGATTGAGGCTTTAAAAGAAAACGATTGAGGAACTACAGTTGAGACGCTGCATGGGCTAAAAAGTAGTCGCAAGCCGGAATGTGAGCTTGAATGTTACTACTTTACTGATTAAAACTAGCCGTAAGCCTGAACATAGGCTTGAATAAAGCGTTCTCGAAGACTAAAATAATAATAAATACATAAATTTCATTTATTAATATGAGACTATAACAAAATTTACATTTTATACTGAAAATATACGAAACGTTTGTTCCATTTGCAGTGAAACAACCTAAATGCGATCCAATCATAGTGTGAAGATTTGTATAGATTGGGTGTCGACGAGAACCACGACTAAGACTGTACGATGAATAACAATGACAAAAGTATATGATGAGATGTACTAACCTCGAATATGGTGAAGAATATGTTAAATTAGGATCATTGAATAGAGCAGGTTAAACAAGATATACTTTCACTGAACAACGACTTAGAATTTACGCATTTCGCATGCTTGGCGTGGCGACTATTTTCCTGTCCGTGTTACGTCATGTCAAAAGTGCGAGAAGACTTGTTTCCAGAGGAATATTTGCAAATAAGCCATATAAATCAATTAATGTTAGTTCTAAGCTGATAAGGACTTCTTTTAAAACGATCTTCATTCTTTCGTTTAATTTTGGGCTTAATTTAAGGCAAAACTAAAAACAAGGCCAACCCAACTTTAGGACTTTTTTTCTGTGAGGACAGTAAAGGACTTGCAGGATAGGTTAGTTTAGAGATTACTTTGAAAATATGCAAAGTATAACCGTATCCTGTTCTTTAAATGGGAATTATGAATAATATTAAATTAAGGAAGAAATTCGTTAATATTTCTCAATAAAAATATTAACCTATTACAAATTATGAGACATTAGTATTTTTATGGATAACCGGCTGGCCGACAAACTTGATTTTCAATATTCCCTGAAATGTATTTCAATCCAAAAAACATGACTTTTCTACCATAAAAGATGAATAACAGTTGAATTTTCAAACAATAAAGATGGCTTTTTAACAAAACAGTTTCATTTTCAATCAAAAAGTTGAATTTTCAACAAAAGAAATTAGTTTTCAACACGATGGTTGAATCCAACAAAACATTCGAATTTTCGACAAAAAAAAGTGACTTTAACAATATAGTCAAATTTCACAAACAAAGAAGTTTAACTTCCAATCAAAAACAGTTGGAATTTCAACTGTTATAATATAATAATGGAAGAGTTGAATTTTCAGCAAAAAAAAAAAAAGATTTCGCAACAAAAGAAAAACAAATTTTTAACAAAAAAGACGAATTTTGAACCAAACAGACGATTTTTCTACAAAACTATATATTTCATGAATTAGAATTTTTAACCCGCAAATATTAATTTTCTGCCAAAAAGACGAATTACCAATGAATTCGTTTAATTTTCATTCAAAAGAAATAAATTTTAAACCGAAATGATTATTCTTCAACTAAAAAAAAATGAATTTTTAACAAAGTAGTACAAATTTCAACCCAGAATTGAATTTTCCAAACAAAAAAGACGAATTTTCAACTAAAATCATAAATCCATAAACAACAAAATGACTTCTATAGACGAAACAGTTCAACTTTTAATCAAAAAGATCAATTTTCAACCGAAAAGAAGATTTTTCTACAAAACTATAAATTCTATAAATTGGGATTTTCAACCCACAAATATTTATTTTCTACGAGAAAGGATAAAGAGTTCATAGAAATTGTTGAACTCTTAGGCAAAAAGACGAATTTGATCTAAAACAGTTGAATTTTCAACCCCAAAATATGAATTTTCAACAAAAAAGTTTATTTTCAACTAAACGGTTGCGTTTTTAACCAAAAAGGAGGAAAACTATAACCAAGAAAATTATTTTCTACCAAAAAAGACGAATGCTCAACTAAGACGGATTCACTTTCAACCAAAAAGTTGCTTTTTTAAGAAAAAATGAAGAAGTTTCTACCAAAAGAGAATTTTTTAACCGAGGAGACGAATTTTGAAAAAAAGTAGTTGAATTTATAACTAAAAACAGTTCAGTTGAATTTTCAACACCAAAATATTAATTTTAAACCAAAACCTTAATTTTCTATCAAAATAATTGAATTTTGAACCCAACAACAGGAATTCTCGGCCAACAAGTATGACTTTTTAACCAAATTGTTCAATTTTCAACCAAATAATAAAACTATGAACTAAAAATATAATCATCAAGAGGAAGCAACTGAAGAAACAGAAATAGAAACATAAATACGAGTTAAATAAATTACTAACAAAGATATTATATCAGGTTGGCCGCAAACTTCATTTCCGATGTTCACTAACTTTTCTCTGACCAATCTTTCATTTTTTCTGACCGTTATATTTTATATAAATTTCAAATTTATTAACCTTGACAGTTATTTAACCCCTAGCCGTCCGCATTGGTCCACAGGGACTACTGGTATCCTTCGAACTATGTTCCTGAAAAACGTGAAGGGGAGCAAAGTTTGGGATGAGAGAAGGCCTTGAAGATTAAAAGAAAAATACGGCGCATTTGATAGATTACGACCTTTGTTAATTCGCTTTTTGTTTCCGAATAGTGCGGTTCGGAAGAGCGTTCTGGGTAC
Organism: Andricus grossulariae; assembly: GCA_011634705.1. Classification (NCBI taxonomy): domain Eukaryota; kingdom Metazoa; phylum Arthropoda; class Insecta; order Hymenoptera; family Cynipidae; genus Andricus; species Andricus grossulariae. Next base: position 7,352 of record JAABKJ010014844.1, read on the forward strand.
CTGCAGGTACCCAGAACAAAACAAAAAAATTATTTTATTTAATTTATTAATATTAATATTAATATAATTTATTATTATTATTATTTATTTATTTTATTTAAAATAGGTTACAGATAATGCCAAAAGATCGAATATTTTTTACATCGATATTTCCAGAAGGTAAATGTTTTCAATGAATATAAGTAGGAATTAATCCTTTTGATTTTCGATGATGAGCTTCCGTTTCATATTCCAACTGTATGTAATAATTCTAGAGCCCTCTCTTGATTTTCTTGAAAACTAAATACCGTTTTCCAGGCCATTAGGATAGGTAGATTTTTTTCCCCCCAGAAATTTAATATTTTGGCCGCCAAGACAAGTATCGTCTTGAGATAAGTTTTGTCGTCTCAAGTCAAGTTAACGCCGTCTTAGCCAAGAGAACGCTCGGCTTGAGACAAGTAAACGCTGACTTGCCTGTCGCGATCATATAAGTAAGACGAAGGCCTATGTCTCTTCTCAGTTTTGAGACGCAGCCAGACATCGATGTCCTGGAGACGAACGCAAGACATCACCACGTCAGACTCAAGTCAAAGCATTTTTACTCGGTTGTGGATCCAGGACAGACGACCTCGCAGGCGACAACGTTCTAAAATTGAATGAAAGTTTAGTGTGTTAAATTGTGTCCTAAGCTTACTTTTCATAATTATTTAACTTTGATCTTTAAACTTACTTAACTTTTTAAAGTTTTTAAACTTACTGAAAATTCATTCAATTTTAGAACGTTGTCGTGTCACAGGCCCATATAGGTACTCAGAACGCTCTACCGAAGCGCACTATATTCGGAAACGAAAAGCGAATATAAATGTCGATATATATATCTTGCATGAAAAAGACGATTTTCTACAATATTTTTCTTTCACATTTTCCTTACCGTTTTCGTTTTTCTTTTTGTTAGTATTAATTGTCACTTTTATTGTCATAATGAAACTATCAAAAGTTGACTTATAGATTCGCATTTCTGAGATTCTGGCAAATTTATTAACTGTATTAAAGTTAATAAATAAGGATTTGAAAGTGCTTTTTCAACTTCTACGTTATGAGTACCTGTGGACCCACGCGGGCGAGAGAAGGACGCCAGAAAGTGGCGGACGGCTACGGGTTAAAGCGCCTCTTTTAGAAATTCCTTAACTTTCGCAAGATTTTTTTCAAAATCCCTGACTTTTCCAAGACTTTCCCCGACCAATAAGGTTCCCTGATTTTCCCCTGATTTCCAGGTTTTCCCTGATCTACGACCACCCTGGGATTAGGATTAAAATGGTCGGTTCTTGAGTTTCAAAGTGGGGAATATAGGTGGGAATATGCCCAATTGCCCATGTATGCAACTATCGGCAAAGTGAGCCTTTTGTGAAAATATATCTAGAGATACTGAATGTTCTCAACAATGTTGAACTCGGAAGTTGTTACAGCCCTAGGATTAAATAGTGCTACGTAAAAGAGAATAACAACACCAGTACATCCCGGTATGTTCTCTCGTATGGGAACCAAATGCTGTTGCCCCAGAAAGAGCCCTCGGCATCATCATAACTTTATCTCTCTCTCTCTATTCCTCCACACTTCTCTATCTTTTTGCCTGTCGTAAACTTTGTAAACCGAATTACCATAACGAGAGAGTAGTAGGTTTACCCAAAAGTCCTGCGTATCTTCCATCCATAGTAATTCATTTACACCGCACACTACTGTCTACGAAGTTACACTTTCCAACTCCTCCTACGGGATGAAAAGGAAGTGTTGCCAGACACACGGCATTTCCGAATTTTACACCGCATTTTGAGACTCGAATCCGCAATCCGCCTTTTGCAATGCGGATGGCTCAAAACTCCGCATTTTGGACTTTCGATGGATTCTTCAGCCCAATGATATGATGCAGACGGAGTACGAATGAGGGCACTTCTACCAATCACCTGCCAGTACGCAGCCATTCTGTCCAACGGAGACTCACGCTCTGCGTAGCGTTTTACGGGTTTTACGCTTCCAGTTCCTAGAATCTAGATACTATTTCAAAAGCAGTTTATTATAATATACTCTAGATGCACAAAAATATACAAGCTTAAATCTACGCAGTTAGGTGTTTAGAGTACAAAGACTCATATTATTTGCTTTAAATGATGGAAAAATTGATATGCGGTAGGTAAAATAAGTAGAGGAGAGTCATTATGCATAATGCATGGAGAAAAATGGAGGTGAAAAATTAGGTCTTTAGTGCTGGTAGTCGAGGTATTCATTACAGAACTTGCGTTGTAAAAAAAATCGAGATTAAAATAAGGTTATTGATTGAAGTGTAATCGCGGTATTAACTTCCCTATAGGCAACTACAGAGATTACAGCTTGTCGACCGTCTAACTCCTCTAGCCTAGCGCACTGTACGGAGTCCAGTCCAGAATAGGAATCGTTCCTATACTCGCAACATACATATATATATATATACATACATATATTCAATAAGTTTTAAACATTAAATTATAAACATTTATTTGCTGAAACAGAAAAATTCGAGCTAGATGAAATAACGTAGTTGCCGAGAATTGGACCCGGGTTTTCAATTCATCCAGCTTACTAAGCACCGTAAGCAAAATATATTCAAAAATACTTATTCGTAGGGTAATGGAAATTACAGAAGAAAAGATATGGGAAGTCCAAAGTG
>JAABKJ010014845.1:0-10031 GCA_011634705.1 Andricus grossulariae
GAACTCGGATTCAACGTTCCCGAATTTACGGATTCCGAGAATTGACGCCGCGCCGCGGGTAGGCTTGTCAGGAGCTGGGCGGGGTGCACGGGGCTCACGAAGGCGTGACAAAACGTAGCTAAATCCGATTTACTTAGAGTAGGTCAGGTCCAAGGACAGCCCCAAAACCGACGTTAAATCCGAGTTCGACTGTATTTACACTCAGTTGAATTTTTTATATACTTTTTAATCCTCTTAAATATCGGCAAATATTTTAAACTCGTCAAATTGCTTAGAATCTTTTTTAATGTTTTGACTACTTCCCAGAGGTTCGTTACCGCGAATCATAATAATATTTCTGAATTAAAAATTAAGAATTTTGAAGTTTAAATGACAAAATTAATTTTATTCCAGGACAGCCTTGTTTTTTTAAATCGTATCATGCCATATAACCTAGTCGTCCAGATTTGTAGGACTATTAGCCAAAATTTCATTTTTACTCATTTAGAAAATTGTAAATTTTTTTTAGACAATTACATTGAATGATTTCTGTTTGATAAAACTTTAAATATAGGATAATTTCAAACCGTTGAACACTGAATATTTTCCGATTCGAATTTTGAAAATGTTAAGTATTCAACTATCAAGGAAATTTGAATTCTATTATTTCTAGTTAAAAGTTTTCAAAATAAAATACTTTAATATTTAATACTTTTCAATTTAAATAACTTTCAATTTAATCTGATCAAAACCTCTGAATATGTAATAAACTCGCTCGATTTTGTTTACAATGTTTCGCTTAAAACCTTTGGATTCTTTTTCAAAATTTTAGGAAGTCATTTAAAATGGTATAAAATCTTTTTCAATTTTCTGTTAGAATTCGTATTTCAATATAAGATATCCACATGCATATGTAGAAAACTAAATTATTCGCTTAAATAGAGGACGCGCCAATCGAAGAGGCCGTGGAAATTACAGAGGAAGGCTGTGGGGAAGAGGCTATCGCATTTAAATGCATTTAAACGATTAAATATCATGTATTAGCTTAGTATTCTGACTAAATATTCACTCGTGAAATATTTATTTTTGGGAGCCAAAAGTCCAAGATACTTCCTCAACCTTAATTTTTTATATGAGGTGCAAATTCAGATTCAATCAGATATGATGTCGTACCACTTACAGAAGTGGTATTTTTAGTTTCTGTATAGATATTCGTTTTCGAACTGATTTATACATTTTGAAACAGTAAAACGAAATGTACCTAAACTTTCTGTCTGTAGCGTAAAGAGCGCCAAAAATCTTCGATAAATTGAGTAAAGAATATTCGCAATATTATTTTAACGCTAGCCTGTAGTTGTTTGGTTGCAACACTAAATTTAAGTCATCATTACGAAATATTGTTTCACGAATTTCAGGATTTGGATTAAACAAACCACTAGAGAGCAGATTATAGTCACTGTGAAGTTAACTGTCGAGCGCCGCTTAGCTCTTACACGTGGAAAAACCCAGCTAGAACATCATTTATTTTTGATAATTTCGAATTGTTAGTGTTTGAAATTTAAGGAAAATGTATTAAAAAAGCTCCAATTCAAAATATTTTCGATAGGTAAAACTTTGAAAAAAGACAATATTTCGAATGGAATGAAAAAGAATCGAACTTGTATCAATACTGATTAAAAACGTTCAAAATTGTACAATTCTAAATTGAAAAATAATTTTTAAACAGAAGCTTTTGAAATTCAAAAACTTCAAAGCAAAACTTTAAAATTGGGACAATTTCTTTCAAAAGAAGTTGAAATTGTTTCTTCAAAGCGTTCAGAATTGAAGAATTTTATTTTTACTTCAAAAATTTCGAACTCGAATGATTTCAGGTTAAAACTTCAAAATAGGACAATTTTAAAACGTCAAAAACGGAATATTTTCCGATTCGAATTTTCAAAAGCAGATCTTTTAAAATTCAGAGGAATCGAAATTGAAAAATAAATTCAACTTTATTTTAATCGTTCAAAACGGAAAATTTTTCAATTCTAAACCTTTAACCTTTAATTATTCCAAAAAAAGTTTGAACTAAAAAGTAGTTTTAAATGGGAAATATTGAGAAATGAGAAAATATATACTCCAGAAACACCTGATTTTTGTGAAACCTAAAAAAATATATATTCAGTGTACGCTCAAGGTAAATTTGGTTCTAAGTGACTATTTCTGAATAAATTGATTGGATTATTTTTTCTCATTCGGTTCTGATATTTGCGATGCTACGCAATATCACACACTATGACGCATAAATACACACTATTACACGTTACTACGCGATCACCACAAGAGAACTGTAGGAGGTAATACGCGAGTGAATACGCCCTCGGAATTTAAAGCCTAAAAGTTTTCACAATCCATGTTTTTAGTTCCTTGGCGCGATCATTTGTAAGAGAAATCGAGGTAATCAGAATTAAAAATGGCAAGATCAAACACGAAATAAAATATAATTTAAGGTCTAGAAGATCAGAAAATACATTATATTTAAAGACTCGAAAATAAGTTAATTGTCAAATAAAAAGTTATATTTTTCTTCTCTAACCATTCTATACTGAAGTTTTTCAATTCTACATATCCAAAATTTAACACTTACAAGCTTGAAACGTTGAAAAATGAATAATTTTGTATTTCAAAGGCGTACAATTGTACAATTTCCAGTCAGGAGCCTCTAATATTAAGGAATTTGAAATCATTTTGCACATTTTTTTGTTTGTTTTGAACAGCCGTTAAAACGTAGAAGTTTCATAAATAATAATAAATTTCACATTTGTGGCTTTTCGGTACTCTAAGTGGCTTAATGGGGAATTTGACATTATTATAAATTATTTTGAAAATGTTCCGAAGGAAATAATTTTAGAAAGGACAGACCCAAAATTGAACGATTCTAAACTTCATTTAAAAGGGGACATTTTTTGAATTCAACGTTTTAATTTAAAATTGTACATTTGATGCTTTTTAACTGTGTAGATTTTAATTTCGAGTCAGACGAGGGGAATAATTCCGAAATGAGTCAACACGGAGATACATCAAATATAATTTATTTAATAGCTTTATTTCTACTAGCTCCCGCATTTGCCTGCATCTCCATACGATTGTGTTTCAGTGCAACCCGGCCGGAAAACCCCACTTGTGGAGAAAACCTCCAGGAGGAGCCAAATCCTCTACAAAGTATGCAACTCAATGGCGGTCTGTAAGAAAATATATACAAGTTTATTATTTCAACAATTAGCAGGTACCTAATAAGAAACTACTGAATGAATTATTCTACAGTAATTGTGCAAAATATATATCTTGAATTTTTTTGTTGCATTCGGAAAATTTGGTCTTGGCCCAAAAAAAATAAATTTTAATGATTTAACAAAATTAATATCGAATTAACCTGGGATGAAAACTAAGAGTATTTTTCTGAGCCCCAAAGTAATCCTTATTTTTAAAATCTGGACAGTTTAGCCATATATCTATAATTTCTTTGTTCTAGATTTTATTTACGTTTCTACATTACCTTCTGGCTGACGAAGGAGGTTGCTCACAACCCACATATCAACAACATATGTTGCAAAATGGTCATATCGAGGATTTCCCAATTGCGTATCAAAATCTGTGCAGGGGCGCATCAATACATAACCATGAAGGGGTGTATTAATTGCATAATCTGATTGTGTGAGAAAAATATAGTCATTATTTAACTCGAAGAATTAAAAAAATTATTAGTTTAGAACTACCAGACACTTCACTACGTGTGATACAAGTGCGTAAAACACTTCATATTTAGGAAAAAACTAGTCGTTCTAGGCAGAGTTCTTTAATATTTTTTCAAATTATATTTTAGTTTCCAAATTACCGAGTGCATGCACGGCAATAAGTTTGGGTAAGCTACTCTCCCAGTACGTGGAAAGCCTATGCCAAACGCTAGTTTGCTAGTTTGTGAGTTTTTTAATTTATTTGCAAGTGGTTATCGAGGTGGTTTTTTTCATGTTGAAAAATAGATGACTTTTTTATAAAGCACGATCTCTAGCATCTGAGGTATCTCTTCGAATGTAAGTATTTCATAAAATATACATGCTTGTCGTTTTGAATATATGCACATAACCTATAAATTGCAAAAAGCATTATCGAATTTTTCAAAAAGAAAATAATTTGTATATAAGTATAGTTATATACAAATTTTTTTCTAGAAAAAGGTGACATCTCTACCAAAGAAAATATGAAATCTGTACCAAAAGACTTGATATTTAAAACCAAAAGGATAAATTGTCAACCAAAAATGGAAAGGTTAATTTTTCAGTTAGAAATAATTTATTTTCATGAAAAAACGAATTGCCAACAAAGTAGTCAAATTTTTAATCACAGGGAGGAATTTTCGAATAGAATCATGAATTTTTCAGCCAAAAAGACCAATTTTCAACAAATAAAGACTTTTTAGTCAAGAAACAAAACACTTTTATCCAAATTGCTGAACTCGCAAGTCAAAACACGACTTTTATATAAAACAGTTGAATTTTTAGCCCGAAAACATGAATTTACACCAGAAAAGACGATTTTCAATTAAAAAATAGAAATTTTCAACAACAAAAATTAATTTTGAATCGAATGATTGAATTTTCAACTGGAATAGTTAAATCTAGGTTTAAAAAAATATTGATTAACCTTAGAGATGAAGTTTTCACAAAAATTATGAATTTTAAACAATGAAATTATTGTTTAACAAAGTGTTTGAATATTATGGTAATCAAATTTAGAACCGCAAAACCGAATTTCATTAAAAACTGGGAAAATTCGCGGCAACCAAAAAAATTCCTGGTCCAGCGGCCACCCTGTTCTGATTACTATTGATAATAACAATGTGAAAAAATCAAATTCTAGCACAGTGCGTTAGTTTAACATTCATTAATTTATCGGGACGCACGACAACTTTCATGGAAATGCCCATTTCAGGCAGTACTTTTTTCAAAATAAACGTAATATTCTATTTAGATTGATTATTCATTTAAAAATTAAGAGCGCAGATTCACTTCCGAAGTGACATGCGCTGGCTGCAGCTGGCTGATTGCTTTTCCTTTTATGGGGAAAATTATGTCTCACACGCGGGAGAGAATTTCGATGCATGTTTGAGGCATCCATTCACCCGAATGTGATGCAGCATGTACACCATACGCGCGGACGTTCCTCTACTTACTACTACTGCTAGTTGAGCCGCTTACCCAACGGTAATCCCGTTGAACTGTCTATTGCAGTCAGCGTCCCGGCGACAAAGCATTCTCCAACTTGTTCATAAATATTAACATTTTGACGAAGAACTCTATCCCATGGCTCATACTGGACCTCCGGTATTATAAAGTCACCTGTGAAAAAATATAGTCACTAGTTATTTCAACGATACAAAATTCCTTCACGCAGAACTACTAAATTGTACTAAGTTGTAAGTCTCCTATAATTAATGGATCAAAAACTGAAATTTTGATACTTTTTTCTGAATCCCAAAAATGTCTTCTTATTTCAAAAAAATGATGTACAGTAAAAATCATTTCAAAGAATCCATACAATTCGTCTTATGTTAGAGTATTTGTACCCCCTTGCCTAGTGTGATAAAAAAAAATTATGCAAATGTACAATTGGTATTTCTATAAATACAGGGTATTAAGAAATACACAATTTTAATATTTTCGTAGAGAAAGCAAAATCTTTTACTTTTATTTCATCAATACGTTAATAATTTTGAAAGCTCAAATTGATATATTTTCATTTCCGAGTCTCTTAATATTGAATCGTTTTTTTTTTTAAAGTGAATTTCCGAATTGAAATCCGTAATATTTGAACAATTATTTACATTTATAAACGATACAAATATAAAATAATTGTAATTCAAGCTTTATAAATTGCTTACGTCTTTAAGTATGAATAACAACACTAAATGAAGTGCTCAAGATTGACTAATTTATTAAATTCCACTGCAAATTCTTGAACTTTGAGCAGTTTTATATTAAAAACTTCGCAATTAGGTAAATTCATAATTAATCTTCCAGAATCACAAGCTGAGCAATTATACATCTGAATTGTAAATTTGAATATTGTCTACTTTCAAAGAACGTTTGGTATCTTTTAAGTTTGGACATGTTCTATTTTAAATAATTTCAATTGGAACGCATTTAGAATCATTCAATTTTGAGATCTTAGAATTTTATATTCGTAAAATTTCCGTGACAAAACTCATCAATTCTCTTTCAAAAATCGATTGAGTCACTTCAAATGACATTCGAAATGAGGAGAAATTATTATTATTTTGTGAATTTTTGCAATTTCAGTTGAAAGTTTTGAAATTTTAGTAGCTTCGATTTAAAAAATTCAGAACTTTTCAAATTTGCAAATCTTTGTAGTACTTGAAAGTCACTAATGATACATTTATCATTATTTCTGTAATTTTTTCATCTATGCGGCACTGAGTGAAATTTTTTTTAATCATGCAATTATGCAATACAATTTTAAATTTCTCAATGTTTGTGGCAAATTTTCAATTAAATTTTTTTTTAATTTTCAGTTAAAAGTGATTATTTCTGAAATTTGAAAGGTAGTCTGATATAACGGCCTGACCTACATTTTTATGATTTCACGAAAGAGAATAAGAACGTTTTCAAAACTCGAATTTTCAATTTAAGAAAATATGAAAGTGCTTTCGAGATCATTGCCGAATTGGACCCTGAAAAATTTTATTGGAAAATATTATCAGTTTAAAAATGTAGGAATTCGCTTTTGAGCTATTTAGTCGCTAAATCGAAAAAAAAGGTTTGATGAAAGAATACTATTAGTTTTGCAAAAATGGAGCGAAAGTGTTTTCTGTGCTGGAGGGACGTGTTTTCTCAAATTTAAACAGTGATAAAGAATCCAGTTTTCGATTTAGAAAAAAAGTGAGTTCAGTTAGATGCAACTGCGCATCCGCATGTGGGCCCACGTGCAAATTCATAGTCAGACCATTATAGCATGCTAGCAAAAGAATAAGATTATTAACAAATCCTTTCGTCAGATTATGTATCAGAATTTGTTTGATTTCTCGAGCCAAGTATCCCATTTTCTAAAATTTGTGGGTTAGACGCTCACGGATTGCTCACCTTTCATGTTTCAATCCTGAAAGGTTCAAAATGAAAACAAAAATTTGAAATTCCTTAATACAATTAAAAATACTGCCACTTTCTATAATGAAATCATTAATTTCTGACATTTTTTTCAAATCATATGGATTGTATTTAAATCTATTAATTTTTCAAAATGTCAAAAATATTACTTTTTCTTGAAAATTTACTGACTTTTTAACCTTTGAAATAAAATTTATTTAGTGGTCAAAAGTGTTCATGCCTATTTAAACACAAAAAAAGCATTTATTCCCTTCACAAATAATCTCGTCAGGAAATTCGTTATGAAAGTTTTACAAAGTGCTGAAAAAAAGCATAAATCAATGATTGCTTTTATTCTAAGAATAATGTTTTTTGTACTCAAATTACTGCATTCATTATATACATTTATTTCATCTATAATTAATCTGTAATTGAATGCGGAATTGCAATTTTATCAACTTTTATCAAAACCTTGCAATATATGGATTTTTAATATTTGTATATAAAATTTGTTCATAACAATGCAAATTATTCACTTATGGCTTTTTATTATAGATACAAGATTGACGATAGCGTCGAAAGAATAACCGGATGACCTACTACAAATCAGTAATTTGGTCTTGTGGTTATTGGATTATCACGTTAGAAGGATTAAATAAAGTCTAAAGTCTTGAGGAACTCTGTACCTTAACTTCAATTTTTGATAGAAGCTAGGAAAATGAATCCCTTAATTTGACATTTTACAAAAGTGATATTTAGGACGCGGCATTCAATTTGAGCCGTTAAACATTTAAAAATCTTGACGTGTTTATGAAATAAGAATTTTTCGTGCGAGCACGCGAAAATCATAAACATCGCTTTTGTAATATATTAAATGATTAAATTCATTTTCCTATCTCCTGCCGAGGTTTAAACTTTCTTAGAAATTTTTAGAAATATTTTCAACTCCCTATATTTTGGACGGATTTATCACCTCTTAAAGTCAAGCCTAATTTTCAATAAGTCATGGGGTTAAGTTTCTGATACTGCCCATTGATAGTTGAACTCTCAAGTGTCAAATTGCAGCAATTAAAATGAAAAAAAAGTTACCTGTGCATACTAATCTCAAGCTTATGCAACTAAAAATAAACTGCAATGTTAACGCAACGTCGCCAAGATTCGTAGTTTTGCACACCATAGAAACCCGAAACACCTACTTATTTTATTATATAATCTATTTGTTTATAAAAATCGAGTTATTAAGAAAATGCACTATTTAAGTTTTTGTAGTACTAAGATTTATTGTTAGAACTCGTACTTGAGGAGGTGGCGCGTCGACGCCTAATCCTTCTGAAAATTGATATCTCAGTATCAGTCATCAGTCGAAGGTTCATTAGATTACGTCTAACACGGATTATGTAATACGAGGCACGAAACATCACTATTTGCCCCGACTGATATCTGAGCGCATGTTCCGCATCATCTAGTACTGGTGGTCCAACTGGTGGTGCTGTAAAAAATATTATATCGAGTTTAATTCTAGGACTAGAAACAAGCAGGTGCGCCACGAGCACAATTTTATTTGTTGCCTTCCGCAATTTATAGATCAAAATATAAAATTAATATTATTGCAAAATGCTTGTATTTCATAGTTTCAGCTATCTAAAATAAAAGAAAAAACAGAACTGTTTTTTAGATAATTGGTGAAAATTGAAATTTCAACTTTTTGACTATATATGACTATATATGCTGTACCCAGAATAATCCTGTTGTAAAGACATTCAAGATTTAGTATTCCGCGACCGCCGTGAAGCCGTGAGATGTAAAGTGGCGGAACAGAAGATTTAAAGTGCATGCTTTTGTTCATGTTCATAACTTTTCGGCACCCGATGTCGAGGGATCTGAGCTCGTCCTTCGTCCATGGAATTACTCCAAATGAATAGACTACTACCGGAACGGCAAGCATGCTTGTCGCCATTAAGTTTCCCTTTCTTTAAATAAACCTTTGTGCATGTTTCTAACAGGTAACGCTGTTATAATGCTGCGTCTTTACAGACACATCTTAGCAGGTTCTCCCGACATCCTGCTCCGCCTTTCTTTGAGCCGCGATGTTCGTACATCTCTCGCCACACAGGTCCAATCATCCGAACAATCCTAGCATTTAGGATAGCTCTGAAGATCTTATACATTGTGTTCAGATAAGTTATTGGCCTGTAATATTTAGCGTCAGCGAAGATTCCCGTCTTCGGCAGAAGCACTGTGCGCCCTTCAACCAACCACTCCGGAATGGGCTCTTCCTACTTCAGATATAAGGTGAAAATTCGGGCCAGATGGTGGTGGGTTGAGGGAAACTTCTTCCACCAATATGTCTTGATAGCATCTGGTCCCGGAGCGGAATAGTTCTGCATACCTCTTAACCGTTTTTCACCTCCTCGTAAGTGATAGATCGGCATTCCTCCTCAGGTGTTATGACGGCACTGCACATCTCCTTGAAGCTACATTTATTCTTTCAGTGTTCTTTTAGTGGATGCAGGACTTCGTAGAGTTCTCTCTAAAATGCCTCAACCTTCTTTGGTGTGGGCGGGTGGACAAGAGTAACTCGAGGGTCTTGGAAGAGTCGAGATGGGTCGGACAAAAACTGTTGTTTTTCTCTGACCCACCTCTCCCTCCGCTCTAGAGTTCTCCTAGCGTTAGATAGTACTCGTATTCTGTCAGCAATATGCTGCCTGTTGGTGAGTAGCTTTGACTTGTTGAGTGTGTGATGACAGACCTTGGCAGTGAAAGCCTACCAGATGTTATGTAGTCAATCACACACTGAATGCGGGAAGCGTACTGCCTTGCCCAGCCTATCTTTGTACTGAGTTGATGCATTCGTCTTTTGGTCTTATGATCAACCGTTGGTTTTGTTTTTCGGTTTGCATCTGCCAAAGCTCT
>JAABKJ010014846.1:0-10031 GCA_011634705.1 Andricus grossulariae
AATTTTTTTGCAAATCCAAAATTATTTCACATCAGTAGGAAATATGCGCATTGGTTCAATATAGATTTCATCCTATTCAGAAATAATTGGTCAATGATAAATCTCTAGTTATCAATCATTGATCCAAAAGCTTGTCAAATGCAAAAGGAAGAAGCAGTCGAAGTTGCATAGCTACTAATTCCGACTACAAAATTTCTTCTGGCGAATAAAGTTAAATTTGTACTCCTACAACATATAAGATGTCTAGTTGTGTTAAACGTGTGATTCCTACGTTTAGTAAAACTTAAAATTTTCAAACTGCCAACGCTATAAATTTGAGCAGAATATCTAGTTTTTTCTCACACATATACAAGACGTCAACGGACCAAAGGTGACTGACATGTCAGATTATAAAACAGAAAATAAAAGGATGGTCCCCGAATAATAATCTCTGAATATTACGAAACCAGTTTCCAATCAGCTTTGCAGTGCAATCGTCCCTTAATGAGCTAAGTCTTGCTTTGCAATTTTGTATGATACACCCATATTCTTAAAGAAAAAAAGTGTTTTTTTCATGCAGATTTGAGTTCACTGTTTGAGTTTTTACCTTATGGTAAGCCTATTCCTGGTGTTTCTCGTCTTGAACATTCTTTCTTATCAGACAGACGTCTTTCCCCTGACAGGTCTCTTCCTACAGCCAGAACTTATTCTCCAGCCAGGTCTGCTTCTCCTGCCAGGCCTTCTCTTCGTGCCAGAACCAGATCTATCTCTGGCAGGTCTATAGCTCCACCTACCAAGATTGACTCTTCTTTCGGAGATCAATATGGGCTTAACCAACTTGAGTTTATTCGGTTTACTTCCTTATATCATCCGCGCTGGAAATTTGAACTTCGGAAATACAATTTTCCTGCGGCTAAGCGAATTTTTTTACGTGAAGATCCTAATGGATATGTGCCCATGCTAACCCAAGAATAAATTGTGTTATCAACAGCCAATGGCGATGTCTTTGCAATATTGGAGACGCCTAGTTCTCTTACTGGTATATGTTCATCTAAAGGCCGTCGTAGAGGTAAAGGAAGAGCTAAAATGAGCATGAAAAGCGGCATGATTACCCTATTGACAGCAAATGAAATTGATGAAATTCCAGTAGGCCTCAACAGAAAAATCATACGTCGGTTTGAAGTAAGGCGTGTAAACGACAGTCTGCCACAACGATAATTCATTTTTGAAAAATGAGAAACTGAACACTGGGAAATACACCCTTTGTAATTGAAAAGAAGGTTCTGGAAAATATTTTAAAAGGTATGAACCTAAACGAGACCTTTTTTGTTCGCACTTTTTTGGTATGAGTAACCCTTTTAAGCGTTATTAACAATTATATATTCGTACTGAAATTGACGTATTTTTAGGTTGATGTCTCCGCACTCATTACACCGACAATATTGAAAAAAATTCAAATTTGTTTTAATACAAGTACTCCTTTTTTATTATACTTAAAAAAAACAGAAGTTCTCGTTCGTTTGGAATTTGTACAGATAACTTTTGAAAGATGACTCGCATTTGATCATTCTTTTGGCACACTTTTTATTCGTGAAAAAAAGTACGAATACGTTAACCAACTATTTTGGATACAAATTCAGAAAGGGCATTTTGAATATTTTGGAGACCATTTTTTTCAAGGATCAGAAATTCTGCGGACGGCGATTCATAGTACTCGAAAAATCGAAAAATTTATCCTCACGACTTTTTTCGATGATAAGAAAATGATTCGGGATATAGCATTTTCAAAATTTAAGAAAACAAACAAAACTGAAAATTTCAGGCCAAAAAACGCATGTCGTGAGCAAAGTCAGAAATAGAAAAATGTTACTTTCTAGTAACCACACAAGATAATTATATCACTTTTTGATTTTCTTGAAAAATCGACAATTCGAATTTTGATCCCAAAAAAATGTAATTAAAAATTAAAAATTCAAGTTTGCGGTTGAACTATTCTAGATACGAAAAAAAATAGAAAAGAATTGTTCTCCCCAAAAAAAAGCTACAAATTTGTTTTTGTTCTAATCTTGAAAAATAACAATAGAAATTGAAAAATTAAGTTTCCGGAAGAACGACGCAAGGAAGAAAAATTAATAGACAAAAGTTTCTCTTCCAAAAGAGATCTACATATTCTTGATCAATAATTTTTTGATGGAGCGCGTAGTTTTTGTTTTAACCGTAAAGAATGAAAATTAACATTGAAAATAAATTTTTGGACAAACGACATAAGCTATAAAAAAAATAATAGGCAGGAATGGCTTATCCAAAAAAGAGACAGAAAATTGTTATTTGGCATTTTTCAATGAAACGCGTAGTTTTTTTTCAATCCTAAAAAAAAGCCTAAAATGAACAAATATAATTTTTAGACAAAAAACACACGCTATGAAAAACAGAATAGATAAGAGTCGCTCACACAAGAGAGAGCTACAAATTCGTCATCAATCATTTTTAAATAGGACGCGTACTTTTTGTTTTATTCGTGAAGAATAAAAATTAATATCAAAATTTAAAACATTCAATTTTTGAACACACGACATAAGCTATACAAAAAATAATGGACAGAAGTCACTAGCTCAAAAAAAGGATACAAATGTGTCATATAAATAATTTTCTAATAGAACGCGTCATTTTTGTTTTTATTTGAAAAAATAACATTAACAATGGAAAAAAAATTGGGAAAACAACACAAGGTAAAAAAAAATTGATAAACAAAAGTTGTTTACTCAAAAAAGATCGACAAATTTGTTAATAATTCATTTTGATAGGATGCGTATTTTTTGTTTAAATTGAAAAAATAACCTTGAAAATAAACGATTTAGGTTTTTGAAAAAACGACACAAAGTGCAATAAAATGTTGATTACCATAATTGTTTTTTTATACGAGACACACTTTTTTTTGATTATGAAAACAACAGATGCCTATAAACGATGTGATAACACATAAGACACTGAACATATACGCTCATGAAACACCAGAATCTTAATTGCATACAGTGTTAACGAAACTCTTTATTAATGCTTTAATCTGTTTTTCCCCTGACTGGAAGGAATGGATATCGTTTCTGCGCACGAATTAATTATAAATTTATTCCGGGAAATCTAGAATGTATGTGTTATAAAAATTACATTCAAAAAATATTTTCTATTAAAACAGACTTTTTCTGAGTTTTGGAACCACAGACTAAATCAAGTTAGAGTAGAGCGGAAGCTTGCCTGCCTTTTCCCGAATATTGCTTACATAAGTACTCAAATAAAAGGTATTAGCATGACATAAGGTACTGATCCACAAAACTGCAATAATCAGATTATTCCATTTTTCTTTCAATTTCAAATTGTATTTTTGATCACCGTCGATGTCGTGAAAATGTGGGCTAGACTCTTGTGGCATACTGTTCTCCAAATTCGAAAGTTGTCTGTATTAGGACAGAACTTTTTTAAAAATCGGAATGATTTCGCAACGGTGGAAAATTAGTGCCTTGGTTTGGATACGGGTTTCCTCATTTTTCGAAATAATTGGAAAACACTAAATCCCAAGCTATCACTTTTTCATTCAAAATGGTGTCGAATGTACATTGGAGAAATAGTCCAAGAAGCATAACTTCTAGTTATTATCTCAAATTTTTTCTTATACTTATAAACATCCATGCATACTTCGACAACATTTAAGGTTTCTGATAACGTTAAAAGCATGATTCGAATGCTTGGTAAAACCTAAAAGTGTTGAATTGCCAACACTTTCTCAGTGATAACTACTCTGTTTCAATTACCATCAAATTTGAGAATAAATGAAATGATAAACACTTATAGATCAAGGAAAGTGTACTGAAGATTTAAAGGTTTAACTGTTTAGTTGAAATGTTCATGGTCTCATCAAAAATGTGACTGTTTTGTTTGTTTGGGGGGACGGGGTAGCTCTTTTTTGCGTGATTGTTCTCAAACTATTTTTCCGTATACGAACAACTTAATTCATTTGCATAAAAAAACATTAGTCGCTGAACTAAAAGTGACACTTATGAATTTGGAAAAGCCTAAAAAAAAAGGTAACGGAAATTTATAAAACTTCATAAACTATGAAACCTGTTGATTGACTTGGTGGGATCGAAGAGGTCCGATGGGTTGGCTCCATCAATACGCGCCACGTTATCACGCCCGTCGCTCTGATTGGGTCTCGTTAACGGAATATTAAGCCGAGCTAGCAGATTGTTAACCTTCAGCACCGTCTGCTATATTGCTTACAAGTTGTCAACTCTTGGTACCTCAATTTCACATAACGGTTTTCCTCCGGTTTGGAATCGAATAGTTTGGGTAATAATACCGTTCCGTTTTCTTTCTCGTCAGCTCACATTAAATCTGTACATCGCAGCTTCTGTCTCGACACTGGCATCCTGGCTTGACGGTCACTCCACTGATTTTGTTTGCGTGACGTTTAGAAGTTGGGTTTGGCCTTATTCACACAAGACGCGATTGTCTCTCCGTTCTGCCGCCAACCTACCTATTCCCGCACTCCAACGTGGTCAATAACAATGAAAAATGGAAATAGAAGGGTCTAGGTAAGCCACATGTGAGTCCTCTACTCGGGTAGCCTTGACCTGCGCAGCTCTCGCTTCTGACACCTCAGAAACCCACCCTTCCAACCGGGACCATCCGCGCTACCAAAGTTCTTTACTGAAAGAAAAACAACTTCTGATTCAATTATCTCGGGTTTACGATCTTGTACTCCACTCTTAGTACTTAGGTTGATTTTCTCCGTTCGAAGCTGAACAGACGTCAGTGTCTTTTGAACTTGTGAGTCAGTACTGATTCGTATCGCAAAATTTCTTTCAGGTTATAAACTTACGTTTGGACTCCTACAACGTTCAGGATGTCTGATGGCGGTAAAAGTATAATTCATATTGGTGCTAGAACTCAAAGGTGTCAAAATGCAAAAACTACAAATCGTCTGGAATAATCTCGTTTTTTCCCGCACATAATCCGGACGTGAACGGATCAAAATCTTAGGATTGAAAAACAGAGAATAACAGGATCGTTGCCCAATAATGTACCCTGAATATTGCAAGTCCAACTTTCAATAAGTTTCCCAGTACAATCTTCTCTAAATGGGCTGAGGCTTGCCTTGCAATTCTATATGATGCGCCTTTATTGTTCAGAAAAGTAATACCCCGTTTTTTCTTGCATATTCAAGTTCACAGTTTGAGTGTTTACCTAATTGCGTGCGTATCCCAGGTGTTCCTTGTTGCGAATCTTATTCTTCATCAGTCAGAGATCTCTTTCCTGACAGGCTTTTTCTGCCGAATTGCTGGCACCACCTACCAAGATTGATAATTATTCCGGACTTTAATATGAACTTCACCGACTTCAATTTATTCGGCTGACTTCCCCGCGCAATCCGCGCCGGGTATTCGAACTTTGAAAATACACTGTTCCTGCGGATCAGTTCATATTTTTACGTGACGAAATTCCAGTAGGCCGTAGTTGCAGAATCATACGTCGTTATAAAGTAGAGCTTGTAAACCACAAATTCACACACCATTCATTTAATTGCAAACAAAAATTAGACAAATAAATTGAAAAATTGTTGCTAATTACCATAGGCATACATTATTCAAAGCTAGTAAGAATTTTCTGGCTTTTCCAATAATTACAACTGAGAAATTGGAAGAAATTGTGCAGTTCTAAAATTCAGTGCCTTGTTCTATTTCGACTTATGGAAGCTTTCAGCTTCTTGCAGATATATTCTATATTTAACCCATGAAAGAGTTGCTGAATTACTAAAAAGCTTCCTGGATAAATTTTGAGGCTTCTAAAATTTATTTTGGAAGTATGATTTTCTTACGTATACAATGTCAAAATGTACAAATGTAAAGCTTTCAGGAAAATTTTTTTTCATACAATCGTTGGAATCGAATGAGATATCTTACAACCTCAGAAACTTGGTATTCAAATTGTTCTGAATTCATTTTAAGCAAACATGTGATCCTAATCAAAGCTTACGTTTATTACATGAAAAATAATATTTATTCAAAAATGTGCAAATTTTGGTTGCTCAGTGTTTTATGATTTATTCTTACTAATATGTAGCTGGATTTTGATAAATTATGGTTCATTTCTTGAAGCACGATACCGCCAAGATCTACCATATTTGCGTTGGCCGGACTCACTTTATTATCATTGAACTACGTTCAAATTATTTTAATCTACTAATCTGTATAATCACGTATAGTCACGACAGAGCTCACACTTGAAACATAATTACTTATCTGTCCTTATTTACACGACCGACCAGCCTCCAAAAATATGGTTTACCGAAATTTCTGCAATTTCAACAACCTCATTATAAAATTAGATTGTTGTACTTAAAAAAAAGTGTCGAAACACATGATGTAAACCAGAGACTATAAATCTGGTGTCTGCCTCGCAGTGCGACTTTTTTAATTGCTTTAGAATCCTTAATATTTCCCCACACTGTCTTGAGCATTTTTACACATCGAAATTTTCTAAAATTGCCTGGACGGTACAGGACTTTCTGTTGTTATTTTTCTTACTCAGAATTCGAATCTCTTATAAATATTGAAAGAAAAAGGCTGTCAAGTTTTATAAAATTCTGGTGCACGGCCAATAGTCCCAGACTGCGTTCTGTAACTTTTCTGCGACAAATTATTTCCGTAATAACAGATAAATGTTTTCCACAAGTGATAAAACTAATAACTAGTTAACAACATTTGATGACATATTTCATAGGTCCTTCTGAAATACATTTAAATTACTTCATATACACGAAAATCTTTTGAGATTTTCAAAGTACCACAAAGTCCTTGTCAATCTCTTGAAAACAGTTGAAATATATTATAATACATTATATTCTTCAAAATGTAGTACAATCTTGAAAATGCGATCAGAAATATGTTCAAATCTCGCGAAACGTTGCAAAATCTTTTGAAATTAGATTAAAACACACATCCGCCCAGTGGGCTATTTTTCAAAATTTACTTTCAAAATATGGTGAATTCCTGCTGAAGATATCAGCTTTTGAAAGTAAATTTTGTAAAATAGCACACTGTGAACCGTAGGGAAATGCATGTTCAACTAAAAGAAGGTAAGTTTGAAGCATATGAATAACAGTTCAAATATTTTGAATAGTTAGCAGTTTGATAATTAGGTGAGTCATCCATCAGATTTGGGCATTATAATTTCGTTATCATGATCAAATAATATCCTCACGTTATAAAGAGCAGGCGATAAGAATCAGAATTTAGGTCAGAGATGAACTTCTTAAATTATTCATATGTTTCTTCATTTGAAATTTTTTGAAATCAGAAATATTAAGTTTTCTTTCCAAAAATACTATAAAGAACGAAAACTACCGTAAAACTTAAACCTTGTGGAAAGTAACGTTGCTCACTTAATTTGTTGGGAAACGATTTCTATAAAACCAAACCGTCGGCTATTGTAAGAAATTGCTTAGTAAATATAGCGCTCTAATGTGTACTACATGTAATTCTCAAAACATTTTTGAGCCGTCCACGCAGATGAAAAAATTACTTGGAACAAAAACTTCGTCCTCTTGCTTTCTTATTTTGAACAACTAAAGTATGTTTTCTACACGAACAGAAAAATTTGATTGTAAGGTTGAGTAAAGTGTATTTCAAAAGGATAATGTTTGCCGGAAAAATATTTTTCTCTGAAAAAATGAAATTTCTTTCAACCTTAACTGCAAGAGAAAATTCCATTTGTGACATGAAGCATCCTCCTGAAACAAGAGTAAATTTCTTTGAGAGTTCCGCAAATAACAATTTGTCCGACGTGAGCCGAGTCAATCCCAATTGCTATTTTTTTCCAAATTCTAGTTAACTTTATTAGATATAATCACAAATTGATTCTGCAGGAATTCAGAGTGTACATGTCATAAAAAATGTTATTCAAAGAACAATCCCTAATAATACAAATTTCTCCGAATTTCTAAACCAGAGATTGTATTGAATTAAAGCAGAAGAAAAGGTTTGTGTACCATTGTTCAAATCTTGCATACATAAATATTCAAATGAATGCTCTTAGCATTCCTTAACGTACTATTTCACAAAATTTCCAAAATCAGATTGTCCACTTTAAAAAAAATTAAGATTTGAATTTTATATCACCGTCGAAATCAGAAAATTGTAGGCAGGATTCATGTGGCATGCTGCCTTTCGAATTGTGAAGATATGTTTATTGGTACAGAACTTGTTTTCAAATTCCAAATCATTTTACATCAGTAGGAATTGCGCGAGTTGGTTCAGATACAGATTTAATCCTATTTCGAAATAATTGGATAATAATGAATCTCTTGTTATCAGTAATTGATCTGAAAGGTTTTTTAATGCACAATGGATAGGCAGTCGAAGACGCATATTTACTAATTTCTACCGCAACATTCCTACTGGCTGACAAAGTTACATTTGTTCTCCTATGACATACAAGATGTCTCAAGATGTTAAACGTAACATTCATATGCATGGTGGAACTCAAAATTGTCGTACTGCCAGCAATATGGATTTGAACAGAATATCTCGTTTTTTCTCAAACATATTCCGGACGTCAACGGATCAAATCTGTCTGACATGTCAGAATACAAAACAGAGAACAAAAGGATGATTCCTGAATAATAATCTCTGAATATTGCAAGACCCGGTTTTCAGTGCAATCTTCCCTCAATGAGCTGAGTCTTGCCTTTCAATTTTGCATGATACACCTCAATTCTTGAAAAAATAAAAATCTTCTTTCTTCGTTGCAGATTTAAGTTTACAGTTTGAGTTTTTACTAAATGGTAAGCCCATTCCTGCTGTTTCTTGTCCCGAATCATCTTCACCAGACAGACGTCCTTCCTCTCGCAGGTATCTTCCTCCAGCCAGACCTTATTCTTCGGCCAGGTCTCCTTCTACTGTCACGCCTCCTCTTCGTGCCAGATCCAGATCTTCTTCTGGCAGGTTAATGGCTCCACCTACCAAGATTGATTCTTCTTTCGGACATCAATATGAACTTGACCAACTCGAATTTATTTGGCTTACTACATTATATCATCCGCGCTGGGTGTTTGAACTTTGAAGATACACTTTTTCTGCGGAAAAGCGAATTTTTGTACGTGAAGGTCCTGATGGATATGTGCCCATGCCAACCCAAGAACAAATTGTGTTATCAGCAGCCAATGGTAATGTCTTTGTAATATTGGTGACGCCTAGTTCTCTGAATGCAATAACTTCATCTCAGCGCCGCTATAGAGGTGGAGGACGTGCGAATATAAACATGGAAAGTAGCAAGATGACCCTATTGACAGTGAATGAAATTGATGAAATTCCAGTAGGCCGCAGTAGAAAACTCATTCGATGTTTTGAAGTCAAGCGTCTAAACGACAGTTTGCCACACCAATAATTCAATTTAACAGAATGTAAGATTGAAAAATGAGAAATACACTTTTCTTGGCCCTTAATTTGGAATAAACTGTTTGATCATGTGTGCGAATTTGGCAATATTCCATTCTTCTAGTTTCAGAAATAACCCAATCAGCATTACGCGACAACAAAAGCGACAACGAACGAGGTGTTCCATTTTGTTGATCAACAAGAAAACATGTCAGAAAGAAAACCGCCTTTATACTGAAACGTTTAATTTTTGGTCCCTTGTAAAATTTTGTATGATTCGATTAGTATTCTGGGACTTCGTGAAGCAAGTCAAAAAATCATAAATTTTACTTTTCTCATAATCTCTGTAACATTTCCCAGTTTGAGATATTTCGATAATTTCTTGGCTCGCATTCAGTAAGAAGAACAACTTGCTTTACCGAGTTCACGAATATAAAATAAATTTAAAAAGGCTTGCTGATTATTATGGGTACAAGTTATTCTAAACTTATAATAATTTTCATGCTTTACTTTCATTTATGAAAGCTTTTTCCTTGTTTGCAGATGGATTGACCTTGACCCTGACCTGATAAGACCAATCAGACAACGGATTTTATTTCACCGACCCCGAAAACCTATACG
>JAABKJ010014847.1:0-10031 GCA_011634705.1 Andricus grossulariae
AGATAAAAACAACTGCAATAATTACAGAGGTATCAGCTTACTAAGTACCGTAAGTAAAATATATTCAAAAATACTTACTCGCAGGGTAATGGAAATTACAGAAGAAAAGATATGGGGAGTCCAAAGTGGATTTATTGCAGGCAGATAATGTACAGATAAGATATTTAGCTTATGACAGATCACAGAAAAAAACTTTTGTCTTACAAATATAATATTTAAAAAATGGCAAAGTATGCAATGTTGATGATTTGTACCTCAAGTTGCAAAAAGAAATGTCAAACAAATCCTCTATTTTTTACAAATCCTAAAATATGAGCCATTTTTACACAAGATCCGTAAAAATTCGTATACACAGGATCCGTAAATTATAGAAACTTTTTTTTACATTCTCATAATAATGAGAAGGTATTGCTTTTATGTGAAAAATGACTTTCGTGGATTCCATCAAATATCGACGGTTTGAGGGCCCTTGAGTCAGAAAAAATAGTTTTAACGTCGGTGTCTGTCTGTCGTCGTTGACGTTGTCGTTGTCGTTGTCGTCGTTATCATCGTCTGTATACCGGATAATTATTTAAGACAATAAAAACAAATATTTGAGTTTTCTTGAAAAATCGAAAAATGAAATTTTGATCGCACAAAAAATAATAAACAATCGAAAATTCCATTTTGCAGTCAAACTACGCAAGGTACAGAAAAAAATGAATTAGCACAAATTTTTGCCCCACGAAAGAGCTACAAATTTGTCATGAATCATTTTTGATAGGATGCGTAGCTTCTGTTTTATTCGTAGAAAAACAACATTAAACATTAAAAAATTAAATTTTTGGACAAACGATGCATGCTATGGAAAATATGGATAAACAAAAGTTGCTCTTCCGAAAAAGATTAAAAACTCTACCAAATTTGTCATGAATAATTTTTTGATATGACGCGTAGTTTTAGTTTCAATCGTACAAGATAACATTCAAAGTAAAAAAATTAAATTTTTTTAGAAAAGCGACACAAGGTACGAAAAAAAAATTAATCGATAAAAGTTGTTAACCCGAAAAGGATCTACAGGTTTTTTTATTAGTAATTTTTAGATAGGACGAGTAGACTTCCTTTTAATCGTAAAATATAAGATTAAATATAAAAAGATTAAATTTTTGGAAAAAGGACACAAGAGACAAAAAAAATCACAAAAAAAAAGTTGTTCTCAAATATATAGTTTAGATTAGATCGATAGATAGATAGTTGTTCTAAGATTCTTCTTAGATTTGTGTAAAATTTAACCTCCCCCCCCCCCCCGTTTTTGTTAAATTTTCACGTTTTGAGACCTTTTCAACCCAAAAAACAGGTTTTCGCGAATGTGTCTGTCTGTCTGTCTGTATGTATGTATGTATGTATGTATGTATGTGGGTGTGTATGTAGATTTTTCAGTTTGTTAGCACGATGACTTTCGAAAGAATTGACAGATTGGATTGGGCTTTGCAATACTCTTCAAGTGTCCTAAATGAAGGTCAAATTCGTACTGTTTTAATTGACTTTTTAGTTTTTCTCCAGAACGGTTGGTTATAAAGAAAAGTCAAGGAACAGAAAAGGTGTAATTTTTCTAGGTCTACAACTTTTGTATCAAAATTTTTTCAATATCAGAGCAGAGTCCGAAATCTCGGAAATCTCGCAGCAATCTAGCATTCGTGAGAAATCTTGGAAATCTCTTGGCAATCTAGAATTCGTGAGAAATCTTGGAAATCTTTGGCTAAAAATGGAATGAACAGCCGACTGAATCCGAAAGCCGCCGAGTTTAGCCGAGCCTATGGAATTCCACGTGAGTTCTGACCACGAGCAGAGTCGGAAATCTCGGAAATCTCTCAGCAATCTAGCATTCATGAGAAATCTTGGAAATCTTTGGCTAAAAATGAAATGTCTGAAAGCCGCCGAGTTTAGCCCAGCCTATGGAACCCCACGTGAGTTCTGATCGTGAGCAGAGTCGGAAATCTCGGAACTCTCGGCAATCTCAACGAAATCTTGGAAATCTCTATGAAAATTCAATCAAAATTGCTGCATTTACGGTTTCAAGATTTCGTAGTCAGTAGCCCCTCGCTTTGGATTCAATGTTGTTAAAAAAGAATTAAAATAGTGGAATGTTTCATACTTGACAAACAAATTTTTTCGGGTATTTCTGCGATGAGATAATTTTTTCAGGTAGTTTGCCTCCGATTTGCGTTCAGGAATTGATAAGTCTATTCAGAAATAATAACAATGACAAAACTTGACGGCCTTGGTCGGCCATATTTTTATTTAATTATATGCGATCTTACACATAGCTATAATTTTATTATTGAAACTGAAATGCAGCATTGAAAACGACTGGTCATTTTATCGACAATCGGCTTTTACCAATAATGTAGATCCAACAACTAAACTTAAAGCAGATGTAACGAAATTAAAATAAGTTGTTGTTTTAAAGAAAAATATCAAATTAAATTTTTAAAAACCCTTTAATTGTTTTGTAATTGTCCACAATGAGACGTGTCATTTTGACACTAACAATTATAATTAAAATAATTATTGCTGATTACAATTATACTATTTATTCTATTAATTATTATTTATTATTATTATCGAATATAACAAAAATTTTTTCGAAAAGCCAAACTCGGAATTCTAAAAAATGCCGAAAATATATATAATTATTAATCTTAATATTATAATTTCTAAACATATTAAAGTTATTAATAAATTTGAAAATAAACATGAAAATAAACATGAAAATAATAAAAAAGAAATTATATATAGATATAAATATAATAACAATTAATAAATTAAACAAAAGCTATATAGTTTGAATTAAAACAATAATTTTGTAAATTAAAATTAAATAACAAATTTAATAGCTAATTACACCAAAAAAAAATTTGAAACAGAAAAATTTTAAATATCCGAAATTGAAAATGCCCAAATTAAACAATTAATAAAATTGGTTCTCAAGAAGTATTATTCAATTATCAAAAATACAATAATTGAAAAAGTATATATTTCTGGATAAAGAATGTCGTTTGAAAATGTACATTGTATTTTTTTTCAATTACAAAAAACGTTCTCAAAAATGGAATTTTTAATTTAAACATGAATTAAAAAGAAATTTCGAGGTAAATTAGTGCTATATTGAATTCTGCAAAGTTTGTTTGGAAAATGTCATTGGGTTCGGAGAAAGTTTAGATCAAATTTTTATTTTTTAATACAATTTTTATATAATTATTGTTATTTTCTATTCAAATGATGATAAGAGAAACATAAAACTAAAAATCATATAATCTGATAAAGATATTTCATTATTGCTTGCTTAATAAATAAATCATATTTATTTAAAAAAAAAAAAATTTCATTGTATAGATTCAAAAATTTTATAATACAGAAATTTGTTATTTTGTATAATTTATAATTTTCTTATTTTCTGTCGAGAATTTTACTATTCGCGAATTTTAAAATTCGGTAATCTTATAATTTCGAGAATTTTATTATTCGGGATTTTTCAGTCGTCCTTATTCTAAAAGTAAAAGTTAACTTAACTAGAAAAATTTCAATTTTCCCAAATTAGTAAATTTCCGTATTCAAGAATTTTAAATTTCAGAAACAGACATTTTCGATAATTTTATTTTCTTTCGGGAATTTTTATTTTTTGAGAAATTTCTGTTTTGCTAATTATTTTTGCACTATTTTTCCAGATTCTGAATTTTGAAAAGTCATCAAAATTCTGTCATCCCCGCATACTTATATACAATTTCACACCAATTAGAAAATTGGCGACATTTCAAAATTCGCAATTGTTTATTCTAAAGAAATTAAAATTTCCCGAAAAAAATTGCCGCCTCGGGGAAATCCCCGAGTTATAATATTTCCGAACCTAAACGATTGCAAAATTATTGAATAATGAAATTATAAATACAAAAAATATTTGAATTTTATGGACATATTTTTTGTTTTATTATTTGTCGATTTCATGTATTATTTTAATAATGTTTAAATCTTTAGATTTGGGAATTTCCCTGTATAAGCAATTTTATCGGAAATAATTCGGGGAAATTCCAGAATTATAAAATTTTCGAACCTAAATGATTGCAAATTTGTTAAATAATAAAATAATTAAGAAAAAAATAGTTTATTTTTGTGAATAAATTTTTTATTTGACTATTTATCAAATTCATGTATTATGTTAACAATTTTTACATTTTTAGATTTGGGAATTTCCCTGTATGAATAATTTTACCTGGAAATTATTCAGGGAAATCTCCGAATTATAATATTTTCGAATCTAAACAGCTGAAAAATTGTCAAATAATAAAATAATAAATACAACAAATATTTCAATTTCATGGACATATTTTTTGTTTTATTATTTATTAAGTTTATGCATTATTTCAAGAAAAATTTTCGGTAGTTATATTTGTTTTTGGTAATTTGAAATTTAGAAAATTTCCTATTTCGATAATTATATATGAAAACATTCCCTTTTTAAAAAACGAAGTGTCGAGGCTCAACGAAAATATTTGTTCTACACTCATCGATTTTCGGTAAACCTACATACGGTCTTTGAAAAAAATTGAATACGTTATGTTAAAATTACGCGTTATTTTTCCTGCAGACTGTTCGATTTTGTAATTATTATTCAAATTTCATGCCGGACACCAAGGTTATCTTTCACTACATTCATGCAACTTTTCTGTATTTTCCTATGCATCATAGCTTTCTATAAGGCAATCGAAAATGATGTAAAAAATTAAATTTAAAAAATGTAATTAAAATAAGTAATTTAAATAAATTAAATAAATTAGACCAGTCAAATTAGAGGAAAAATAATCCTGGAACAAAATATTGCGCAATTTATTTCCGTAATACGTTTGGGTGAACGTTCCAATGAAATTGCGAAACCATTAGCTCTGTCAGACTATTATGTATATTATTGATTAACAATAAAGTGAAAATAAAAGCCATTCATTAACTCTTATGATTGGATTATTGCTTCCGGTTGTGAGGTAAATAAACTCTTTCCGAATAATATTTTACGAGATAATTATTTGTAAATTACAGGTAGCCTGTCTTGCAAGAAGCCTCTGGCTTAATCAATTTTTATTTTATATTTTATTTCCAAACTTATTTTTTTTTAATCTTGATTTTATTTTGGCAATTAAAATCCAAAAATGTCAAAGCAGGTCACCGATATTTTATAAAGAATGAAATATTTTGCAATATAAATTTTGTGAAAAAGTAAATAAAAAGAATTGAGAATCGAGAATAGAATTAAGAATTGAATAAAATTGAATTGACTTGAGATTTGGTGACTAAATTGAATTAGGAATAAAGAATTGAATTAGGAATTTCATTGAATTAGATTGAGAAACATTTTTTCAAATGAAACTATAATTAAATGAAATTAATGTAATTGCTAATTGTGAATGTAGAATTGAAAATAAAGAATAGAATTTAATTTCAAATGAAGAATTGAATAAAATGGAATTGTCTTGGGATTTGATGATTAAATTGAATAGAGAATTAAGAATAAAGAATGAAGAATGAAGAATGAAGAATGAAGAATGAAGAATGAAGAATGAAGAATGAAGAATGAAGAATGAAGAATGCAGAATGAAGAATGAAGAATGCAGAATGAAGAATAAAGAATAAAGAATAAAGAATAAAGAATTATGAATTAAGAATTAAGAATTATAATTAAGAATTGAGAATTAAGAATTGAGAATTGAGAACTAAGAATTAAGAATTAAGAATTAAGAATTAAGAATTAAGAATTGAATTGTATTGCGAATTTCATTGAATTAGATTGAGAACATAATTGAATTGAGAATTGATGGGAGGATTGACAGAATTGAGAAATTTCTAATTTTATTATTAAAGAAGTAAACGTTTTTTTTGTTAATGAAACTATAATTAAATTAATATAATTGCTAATTGTGAATTTAGAATTGAAAATCAAGAATAGAATTAAATTTCAAATGAAGAATTGAAAACAATTTAATTGACTTAATATTTGAGATTTGATGATTGAATTGAATTTAGAATTAACGATTGAATTAGATTAAGAATTTCTTTGAATTAGATTAGGAACATAATTGAATTGAGAATTGATAGGAGAATTGACAGAATTGAAAAATTTCTAATTTTATTATTACAGAAGTAAACATTTTTTTTCAATGAAACTAAAATTTGATAAAATTTATGTAATTGCTAATTGCAAATTTAGAATTGAAAATCAAGAATAGAATTGAATTTCGAATGAGAAATAGAATATAATTGAATCGACTTGAGATTTGATGATTAAATTAAATTGATAATTGAGAATTAAGAATCAAAAATTGAAATGGATTGAGAATTTCTTTGAATTAGATTGAGAACATAATTGAATTAAGAATTGATCAGAGGATTGACAAAATTGATAAATATCTAATTTCATTATTCAAGAAGTGAAAAATTTGTTTAATGAAACTATAATTTAATTAAATTAATGTAATTGCTAATTACGAATTTATAATTATTAATCAAGAATAGAATTGAATTTTAAATGAAAAATTGAATATAATTGAATTGACTTGAGATTTGGTGATTAAATTAAATTGAGAACTGAAATATAGGAATTAAGAATTGAATCGGATTAAGAATCTCTTTGAATTGGATGTATAGGGAATGTATAATTGAATTAAGAATTGATCAGAGGATTGACAGAATTGAGAAATTTCAAATATTATTATTTAAGGAGTAAAATATTTGTGGAACGAAACAGTAATTTAATTGAATTAATGTAATTGATGATTATGAATTTACCATTATTAATCAAGAATAGAATTGAATTTCGAATGAAAAATAGAATATAATTGAATCGACTTGAGATTTGATGATTAAATTAAATTGAGAACATAATTGAATTGAGAATTGATGGGAGGATTGACAAAATTGAGAAATTTTTCATTTTTTTATAATAGAAATAAATTTTTTTTAGATAAAACTATAATTCAATTGAATTAATTGAATAGTTAATTATGAATTGAGAATTGAGAATTAGGAATCAAGAATAGAATTGAATTTTAAATTAAGAATTGAATCAAATTAAATTGACTTGAGAATTGAATTGGATTGGGAATTATTGGGAGAATTAAAAAAATTGAAAATGAAGAACTTTGAGAATTGAGTAATTTGAGACTTGAGAACATCCAGAAATGAGTAATTTGAGGATTGAAATATTGACAACATTGAGAACATTGAGAATTGGGAAAATTTAATGTTGAGAAATTTGGCAATTGAGAAAATAAAGAATCGAATTGAATTGAATTGAGAATTGAAATTTTTAAATTAAATTGAATTGAGAATTCGACCACGGAGAATATTGAGAATTAAATTTAATTGAGAATTAAGAATTGAGAATGAAATTGAATTGACAGTTGATGAGAGAATTGAGAACATTAAGAATTAAGAACCTTGATAACTGAGCAATTTGAGAATTGTGAATTAAAATCATTGAGGATTCAGAAAATGAGGACAATTTAAAAATGTTTTAAATTCAAATTGTTTAAATCGACAAAATTGAGAATTTAATGGAATTGAGAATAGAAAATTGACAATTGAATTGGATTCAGAATTAAATGTGACTAGATTGAGAATTGAATTGAGAATTGAGAGAATTGAGAAAATCCTCATTTTATTATTACAGGAACACAAATTCGTTAAACTAAAAATTAATTCAATTAATTAAAAATAAATGGGATTCAGAATTAGGAATTTGGAATTTAGAATTAAGAATTAGGAATTTGGAATTTAGAATTAGGAATTTGGGATTAGGATTTATTAATTAGAAATTAGGAATCAGGAATTAGGAATTAGAAATTAGAAATGATTCCCCAGGGGTAGGTAGTTGTTCTTCAGGGGATATTACTATTCGGGCATGCACAAAATTGATGTAAAAGACCTTTGGGTCAAAGTGCGGTCAAGCTTGGTTTTCTGATGCTTTAGGTTATCCTTATCAAAATTCCTAATGATAAAATTTCACCGAAACGTTTTTCCCATGACAATGAATTTCTTGAATTTTTATTTTTTCGAAATTGATTGGGCTGAAACGAATAAGATAAAATTTACAGTGACAATTCATAAAGTTGTAAAAAATTTGTTAATCTATTGAGGCCCGTGCGGAGACACAAGTGGACTCAGCAGAGAAGTTAAGGTTCAGATCAGAGCATTTAATCAACATATTTTTGATAAGAATAATCTTATTTTTAAATTGTTGAACTATCAGGCTAATTTTTTTAGGTATAAATAAACATTTCCGTAGTGCGCGACACCCGTTTTTTTTTATTTCATATTCTTATCAAAGTGTCTCGTCCCAAAATTCAGGACGAGTTGAATATTTTTCACAAGTTTGACCAGTTCATCCCCTTTTCCAGCTCCCCTAATTTTTCGTGACGACAAGAAGCAGCCTATTTTTATATTAAATTCTTCATTGTTAAAAAATGCGACAAGTCTTGATAGACGAATGAATTGGGGAATTTGGTGAAAAAATGTAAAATAATATTGATATAATGCCTACTTGAGTGGAATTTCATCCATATTGTGTGTAGTTTAGATGTTTATATCCACTGGGCACACTGGGTGGTGAAAGAAATAAAATTAAATAAAATTAAATGAAATTATATGAAATTAAATAAAATGTGAGAAAATTTGTGGTGAAGGGTAGCACAACACAGAACAGCACTGCACAGCACAGCACTCATTACCGATAAGAGGAAAAATGGAATTCGCGAAATTCAGAGTTTATTTACTATTGCTATTGTTGAAAAAACAAAAAACACGTGCACACGCGACTCGCGTCCACGCATGACTACGCCATCGACGGCAAGTGAACGAGAGTGAGCGTCCGGCCTCTCTGCCGCCTCTGATAAGGACCCAGATAATGACCGTAAACACGAAACAGTGTCCGCGCATTTTCAAATTTACAATCTTACCATTAAACAAATCAACATTTCTTCTGATAAAAAGTACATTACTTTAAATTGCATCCAATTGAGAATCGACGGCAGAATTGACACTTGAATTATATTGAGAACTGAGAAAATTGAGAACATTGAGAAAATTAGGAACTGAAAGAATTGAGAATTGTAGTGAATTGATCATTAGATTTAGAATCGATGGGAGAATCGAGCATTAAGAATTGGATTGAATTAGATTGAGAATATTATTGAATTATATTGAGAACATAATTGAATTGAGAATTGATGGGAGGATTGAGAGAATTGAGAAATTTCTAATTTTATTATTAAAGAAATTTAGAATTGAGAATCGAGAATAGAATTGACATTCAAATGAAGAATTGAATTAAATTAGATTGACTTGAGAATAGAGATTTATGATTTGATAATTGAATTGGCTTGAGAATTAAAAATAAGGAATTCAATTGGATTGAGAATTTCATTTAATTATATTGTGAACATAATTGAATTGAGAATTGATGGGAGGATTCAAAGGATTGAGAAATTTCTAATTTTATTATTGAAGAAATAAAAATTTCTTTTAAAAGAAACTGTAATTTAATTTAATTAATTAAATAGTTAATTGTGAATTGAGAATAGAATTGTATTTCAAATTGAGAATTGCATAAAATTGAATTGGATTGAGAATCAATAAGAGAATCGAGAATTGAAAAAATTCAGAACATTGAGAACATTGAGAATTGAGAAAATTGCAAATTGAAAAAATTCAATATAGAAAAATTTGACAATTGAAGAATTGAATTGAATTAAAAATTGAGATTTGATAATTAAATTAAATTGAGAATTTGACAATTGATAAAATTGAGAATTGAATTGAATTCATAATTAAGAATTGGGAATGGAATTAAATTGTCTTCAGAATGGGAATGGATTGAGAATTAAATTGGATTGACACTTGATGGGACAATTGAGAACATTAAGAATCAAAAACATTGAGAATTGAGAAATTTGAGAATTGAGGACCTTGGGAATTAAGAGAATTGTTAATTAAGAACATTGAGAATT
>JAABKJ010014848.1:0-10031 GCA_011634705.1 Andricus grossulariae
AAAAACGACTTTAGAACAAAACAGTTAAATTTTTAACAATAAAAATGAATTTTCAACCAGAAAAGACGAATTCTCAACCAAATAGTGTATTATCAATTTTCAATTAAAAATAGAAATTTTCAGTTTAAAAGAGTAATTTTCAATCAAAAATGGAATAGTTACATTTTTAGTTTGACAAATTAATTTTGAACCAGAAAGTAATCGCCTTTTTAACAAAATAGTAAAACTTTAATCAAAATAGTTGAAATTTCAACAAAAAATCGGAATTTTTAACGGCTAAATTAATTTGCAACCAAATAGTGTAATCTCCATATGGAATTGTTAAACTTTCAAACTAAAAAACTACTTTTCTACAAAACACTTTGATTTTTAATCAAAAAGAATAAACTTTCAACTATATAGTCTAATTTTCAACTACAAAATATCAATTTTCAGTTAAAAATGATAAATTTTTAATTGAAAAAAAAACAAATTTTAACCAAAAATGGAATAGCTATATTTTTAGTTCAACAAATTAATTTTTAACCAGAAACTAATCGCATTTTTAACAAAACAGTTGAATTTTCAACCAAAATAGTTGAATTTTCAACAATAAAGTTAATTTTCAATCAGATAGTGTAATTTTGTGAAAAAACTGTTGAATTTTCAAGCTGAAAAACTACTTTTGAGCAAAATAGTTAAATTTGTAACAAAAAGAATAAATATTCAATCAAGAAGAGACATTTTGTACCAAAAAATACGAATTTTCAACCAAATGGTGTATTGATAACTAGAAAATATAAATTTCCAATTAAAAATAGCAATTTTCAGTTTAAAAAAGTAATTTTCAATCAAAAATGGAATATTTACATTTGCAGTTTGACAAATTAATTTTCAACCAACAAATGATGTCCTTTTTAACAAAAAAGTCAAATTTTCAATTCTTTCAATTCTTAAATTCAATTCTTAAAAAAATACAAGAATTTTGTACCAAATAGTGTAATTTTCAAATAGAAAATATCAATTTTTAATTAAAAGTAGCAATTTTCAATTAAGAAAAGCAATTTCCAACCAAAAATAAAACAGTTATATATTGAGTTTAGGAAAATTATTTTTTAATAAAAACTAATCACATTTTCAAAAAAATAGTTAAATTTTCAATCAATAGTTATAAAAAAACTATAATAGTTAAAATTTAAACTATATATATGAATTTTCTACAATAAAGTTAACTTTTAACAAAATAGTGTAATTTTCTATAATATTGTGTTATTTTTAAGCTAAAGAAGGCTTTTCTACAAAACGTTTGAATTTTCCGCAAAAAAAAAACAAATTTTCATTCTTAAAAAATTATTACAAACATGAAACAGTTATATTCTGAGTTAAGGAAATTAATTTTTAACCAAAAAATGATCGCATTTTAAATAAAATAGTTAAATTTTCTACTAAAAGAATTGAATTTTCAACAAAAAATATGAATTTTTAACAATAAAGTCAATTTTCAACCAAATAAGTTAATTTTTCTTGGAATTGTTGAATGTGCAAGTTAAAAATGACTTTTTACGAAACGTTTGGATTTTTAACTAAAAAGAATCAATTTTCAAACAAGAAGTTTAATTTTCTACCAAAAAAAAACAAGAATTCTAAAAAAAATGAATTTCCTATCAAAAAGTGTAATTTTGAACTACAAAATAACAATTTTTAATTAAAAAATAGAAATTTTCAATTAAAAAAAAGCAATTTTCAATCAAAAATGGAATAGTTACATTTTTAGTTCAACAAATTAATTTTTAACCAGAAATTAATCGAATTTTCAATAAAATAGTTCAATTTTCAACCAAAAATGTGCATTTTTAGCCAAGAAGTTTAATTTTCCACCAAAAAATACGAATTCTCAAGAAAATACATGAATTCTCAACCAAATAGTGTAATTTTCAACGACAAAATATAAATTTTCAATTAAAAAATATCCATTTTCAATTTAAAAAAGCAGTTTTGAATCATAAATCGAATAGTTACATTTACAGTTCAACAAATTAGTTTTTAATAAGAAACTAATAGCATTTTCAACAAAATAGTTAAATTTGCAACCAAAACAGTTGAATTTTTAACCTAAAATATAAATTTTTAACAAGAAAGTTAATTTTTAACCAACAAAAGAAAACTCTCAACAAAATATATGAATTTCGAATCTAAAAGTATAATTTTCAACTAGAAAATATCAATTTTCAAATGAAAAATAGAAATATTCAACTAAAGAAAGCATTTCTCAATAAAAAATGGAATATTTACGTTTTCAGTTCAACAAATTAATTTTCAACCAGAAAATAATGGCATTTGCAACCAAATAGTTAAATTTTCAACCAAAATAGTTGAATTTCCAACAAAAAATGTGAATTTTTAACCAAGGAGTTTAATTTTCTACCAAAAAATACGAATTCTCAAGAAAATATATGAATTTTCAACTAAATAGTGTAATTTTTACCTACAAAATATCAATTTCCAATTAAAAAATATAAATTTTCAGTTGAAAAAGTAGTTTTTAACCATAAATAGAAAAGTTACTTTTACAGTTCAACAAATTAATTTTTAATCAGAAACTAATCGTATTTATAACAAAATAGTTAATTTTTCAACTTAAATAGTTAAATTTTCATTTATAAAGTTATTTTTCAACCAAATAGTGTAGGTATGTAATTTTGTATAAAATTGTTGAATTTTCAAACTTAAAAACTGCTTTTCTGCACATAAATTTTTCACAAAAAATAATGAATTTTGAACCTAGAAGTTTAATTTTCTACCAAAAAATACGAATACTCAACAAAATACATGAATTTTTAACCAAATAGTGTAATTTTCAACTACAAAATATAAATTTTCAATTAAAAAATACAAAATTTTAATTGAAAAGATCAGTTTTCAACCAAAAATGTAATAATTACATTTTCGGTTCAACAAATTAATTTTTAACAAGAAACCAATCGCATTTTTTAAAAATAGTTAAATTTTCAAGCTAAATAGTTAAATTTTTAACAATAAAATTCATTTTCATCCAATTAATTTAATTTTGTGTAAAATTGTTGAATTTTTAAACTAAAAAACGACTTTTGAACAAAATGGTTGAATCTGTTACCAAAAATAATGAATTTTCAACCATGAAGATAAATTTTTTACCAAAAAAAAATTTAAACAATAATACCTAATAGTCTTCGATTGAAATACTACTTATCTTAAATAAAAATGTCTAATTATTAAATAAACTTCTTATTTTGATACCCCTACCCCTTTTATTATAATATTTATATAATTATAGTATTTATATAAGATTATTTCGAAAATAAAAGTATTTTTAATTATTACGTCAAATTTATTTATATTTAAAATAAATAAAAAAAATTGAAATTTTTATTAAAAAAACATGTTGGTGGAATCAACTAGTTGTTTTAAAATTATTAATTTTAATCCCATCAATTATATTGTTGGAATATATTTTATATATTTATTTTTAAATGAAAAATATTTTTAATTATTAGTAAAATTTATTTATATTTAAAAAAAATCAAATTAAAAATTTTATTTAAAAAAAATTTTGTTGGAATCAACTAGTTGTTTTAAAATTATTAATTTTATTCCCAATAATTAGATTGTTAAATGCATTTTTACCCAAATAGTGTATTGTTAATTACAAAACATCAATTTTCAATTACAAATAGCAATTTTTAGTTTTAAAAAGTACTCTACAAACAAAAATGGAATAGTGACATTTTCAGTTTAACAAATTGATTTTCAACCAAAAACTATAATTGCCTTTCTAACAGAATAATAATATTTTTAATCAATATAGTTGAATTTTCAGAAAAAAAAATGAATTTTCAACAATGGAGTTAATTTTGCACCAAATAGTGTAATTTTATATGGAATTGTTGAATTCCATATATAACCAAAAATTGTAATTTTCAATTAGAAAATATAAATTTTGTGTCAGTGAATATAAATTTTTAATTAAAAATAGCAATTTTCAGTTGGAAATAGAAATTTGCAATTATTAAAAACAAATTTTCAACCGAAAATAGAATAGTTACATTTTTAGTTCAACGAATTAATTTTTAACCAAAAATGAATCAGATTTTCAACAAAATAATTAAATTTTCAACTAAAATAGTTAAAATTAAAAAAAAAACGAATTTACTACAATAAAGTCGATTTCTAACCAAATAGTGTAATTTTCTATAATATTGTGTAATTTTGAGACTGAAAAATACTTTTTTAAAAAACTGTTGAATTTTTCACCAAAAAGGACGAATTTTCAGCCAAGAAGTCTATTTTCTAAAAAAAAAAAAAATGGATTCTCAACAAAATTCATGAATTTTCCACCGAATAGTGTAATTTTCAACTAGAAAATATCAATTTTTAATTGAAAATCTCAATTTTCAATTAAAAATAGAAATTTTCACTTTGAGAAAGCAATTTTTAAGTAAAAATTCAATTTTAAACCAAAAGTGAAATCGTTACATTTTCAATTTAAAAAATGAATTTTTAACCAGAAACCAATCGCATTTTCAATAAAATATTTAAAATCTTCAACCAAAATAGTTGAATTTTCAACCAAAAATATGAATTTTCAATGAAAAATATTAATTTTCAACCACGTAGTGTAATTATGTAAAAACGTTTGAATTTTTAAACTAAAAAACTACTTTTATACAAAACCCTTGAATTTTTGACCAAAAATGATAAATTTTCAACCTACAAGTTTAATTTTCTACCAAAAAATACGAGTTTTCAACAAAATAATTACATTTTTAACTGAAATAGTTAACATTTTAACAAAAAATATGAATTTTCAACCATAAAGTCAATTTTTAACCAAATAGTGTAATTTTCTATAATATTGTGTAATTTTTAAGCTAAAAACGGCTTTTCTACAAAAAA
Source organism: Andricus grossulariae (assembly GCA_011634705.1). Lineage (NCBI taxonomy): Eukaryota > Metazoa > Arthropoda > Insecta > Hymenoptera > Cynipidae > Andricus > Andricus grossulariae. The sequence goes on from JAABKJ010014848.1 coordinate 4,912, forward strand.
GTTGAATTTTTCACCAAATAGTGTAATTTTCAACTAGAAAATGTAAATTTTCAATTAAAAAAAAAACAATTTTCAATTTGAAAAAGCAACTTAAAAAAAATGCAACAGTTATATTTTGAGTTTAAGAAATAATTTTTAACCAAAAACTAATCGCATTTTCAACAAAATACTTAAATTTTCAACCAAAAGTTAGAAAAAAAACTGAACGAGTTAAAATTTTAACAAAAAAAATGAATTTTCTACACTAAAGTTAATTTGCAACCAAATAGTGTAATTTTCTAAAGAATTATTGAATTTTCAAGCTAAAAAACTAATTTTCTACAAAACACTTGAATTAAAAAAAAAGAATGAATTTTTTAACCAAGTAGTGTAATTTTGAACTAAAAAATATCAATTTTCAATTAAAAAAAAGCAATTTTCAACCAAAAATAGAATAGTTACATTTTCAGTTCAACAAATTAATTTTTAACCAAAAACTAATCGCATTTTCGTCAAAATAGTTAAATATTTAACCAGAATAGTTTAATTTTCAACCGAAAATATGAATTTTCAACAATAAAGTTAATTTTCAACCAAATAGTGTAATTTTGTTATAAAATTGTTAAATTTTCAAGAAAAAACGACTTTTCTATAAAAAAGTTGAATTTTTAGCCAAACAGTGTAATTTCCAACTAGAAAATATAAATTTTCAATCAAAAATAGCAATTTTCCGTTAAACACAGAAATTAAAAAAAAAATGGAATAGTTACATTTTCTGATTAAAACATTATTTTGAACCAAAAATTATTCACATTCTCAACAAAATAGTTAAATTTTGAACTTAAATAGTTAAAATTTTAACAAAAAATATGAAATTTCAACAATAAAGTCAATTTTTAACTAAATAGTGTAATTTTCTAGAATATACCTTCGAGTACACGATGGGTCAATTTTACCCAGAAAATTTTTTTTTTATCGAGATAGAGTTTTGATCTGAATTTTTAGCTTAAAATATTAACAATAAAAAAAGTTAGAATTATTTTTCGTTAAATTCAATTTAAAAAAAAAAAAAAAGAATTCGTGAATTTTTTCAAGTATGCTAAAGACTTTAAAGACACTTATAATAGTTATAAATTACTTTAAAATGTACTCGAAAGGATATTGTGTAATTTGAAAGTTAAAAAAGACTTTTCTACTAAACAGTTGAATTTTTCACAAAAAAAAAGAACGAATTTTTTCAGCTGAGGAGACTGTTTTTTACCAAAAAAGACGAATTCTCAACGAAATACATGAATTTTCCACCAAATAGTGTAATTTTTAACTTGAAAATATAAATTTTAAATTAAAAATAACAATTTTCAATTAGGAAAAGCAATTTCCAACCAAAAATGGAACAGTTATATTTTCAGTTGAACAAATTAATTTTTAACCAAAAACTAATTGCATTTTCAACAAAATAGTTACAATTTTAACCAAAAGAATTGAATTTTTAACCAAAAATATAAGCTTTTAACAATAAAGTTAATTTTTAACGAAATAATGTAATTTTCAACTATAAAATATACATTTTCAATTAAAAATACTAAATTTAATTAAAAAAAGAAATTTTTAACGAAAAATGCAATCGTTCCCTAAATAGATTAAAAAAGTTTTTATAGAACATGCATGATTTCAGCCCTTTTCGACGCCTATGAAGTTCCCTAGGTTTTTACCTTTTTACTCCCTAGGGAGTAAAAAGTACATTTTACTCCCTAGGGACTGAAAAGTGACGTCACAGGTGAATAATGAAAATTATACATCTATGAGGTCGCATTTTACGATTATCAGCCGACTCACCGTAAAAACTCTGAGGAAATTTTGGTTGCAAATAATAGAATCTTGCGGTTATTTATGGAAAGTTACCACATATAACTGACCAAATTACTGTAAATTACCGAAAATTTTCATAAATTTCGGCAAATTTATGGAAATTTTTAAAAATGAATGTCGGGTGATTTATGGTAAGTTATTATCTTTAACGGTAATATTACCATAAATGACCGACACTTTTCATAAACCGGAAATTTATGGAAATTTTTAAAAATGAATGTTGGGCAATCTATATTAAGTTGCCATATTTACAGGTAAAATTTCCATAAATGACCGAAAAGTTCCAGAAATTGATAAACATTTTTAAATTGAATTTTGGGCAATTTATGGTAAGTGACCATAAATCATTTTTGATAATTTGGAACAAGCTAACATAAATTTCATGCATTTTCATTCAAAATATAGTATGGACTGAAATCATGACTGTAGCTCGAGAAATGTCTGAAATCATCCATTTGTTATAAAAAATATCGTATACGACAAGGGGGAGAGGCACTTTTTCGACTCGTACTGAAAACATACACTAGTGGGAAAAGTGCCTCTTCTCCCCCTAGGAGCATAATATACTTTTTCACTTTGTATCGAAATTGAGAAATTAAAAATTGATTACCTCATTATAAAATAACTCCTTTCCTTCTTCGACTGCTGGCAACAATTCGTCAGTAGAGTGAGGAGTCCTGGGACTGGGCGTGGGAGCAATTTGTTGCTGTTGTGGCTGTTGTTGATCCCTCTGCTTGGTTAACCGAAGCTCCTGAAGAGCCTGTCTTTGTTCCTTTTCATTTCTCTCACGCTCGAGTCTTCGAGCACTAAAACTCCTCGCAGACGAGGTCGTACTATGCACTGAGGCCAAGCTAGGGCGACGAGAACCTAGAGCCAGAAAAATAGACAATTTAAAAAAAAAATGGATTTAAAAAAAAATAAAAACTTCGAGTTTTTGGTCTTCACTAAAGTCAGACGCTCGTCTGAAGAATCAGGTTACGGTTATTCCCCTTGCTGGATGTAAAAAAAATCGTATCTTTTTGAATAATTTTGTATCTTTATGATAGAAAGGGATAGACAAAATGTATTCTATTCTCTCCTTTTGTCAATCTAAATTCACGTCTGTCTTTTTCAATACCTTCTTTGAATCTCATCCTATCCTTCAACAACGTCAATCTTTTTCTATCTCTCTGTTAATCTAAATTCTGTCCTATCGTTTTCAATTTCTTCTTCTTTATCTCATCCTATCCTACGTCTGCTAAAGTCTATCCTTTTTTATCTCTTTGTTGATCTGAATTCACGTCAATCTTTTTCAATCCCCTCCTCTCTATCTCATCCCAGCCTTTGTCTATCCATGGTAAACTTTTTCTATCTCTTTGTCAATCTAAATTCCCGTCTATCTTTTTCTATCTCCTCTCCTCCATCTCATTATATCATACATCTATCAACGTCTACCTTTTCCTATCTCTTTGATAATCTAGATTCACGTCGATCATTTTCATTCCCCTTCTCTCCATCTCATCTCATCCTTTATCTATCCAAGTCAATCTTTTTCGATATCTTTGTCAATCTAAATTCTCTCCTATAATTTTCAATCTCTTCTTCTTTATCTCATGCTATCCTACGTCTACTAAAGTCTATCCCTTTCTATCTCTTTGTTAATCTAAATTCACTTCAATCTTTTTCAATCCCCTTTTCTCTATCTCATCCCATTCTTTGTCTAGCCATGTTAATCTTTTTCTACTTCTTTGTCGATCTAAATTTCCATCTATCTTTCTTAATCTCCTTTTTCCTATCTCACCCTATTCTTCCTCTATCCACGTCAGTCTTTTAATATCTCTCTGTCAATATCAATTCCCGTCTATCCTGTTCAATCTACGTCAATAAATGTCGATCTTTTTCTATTTCTTTAATAATACAGATTCACGTCGGTTTTTTTCAATCCCCTTTTCTCTATCTCAACTAATCCTTTGTCTGTCCACGTCAATCTTTTTCTACTTCTTTGTCAATCACAATTCCCATCTATCTTTTTTTAATCTCCTTTTTTCTATCTATTCCTATTCTTTATCTATCGACGTCAATATTTTTACTTTTCTTTCCTCTATCTTATCGTATCCTACATCTATCAACGTCTACATATTTTATATTTCTTTGATAATCTCGATTCGCGTCGTTTTTTTTCAATCCCCTTTTCTCTATCTTATTTCATCCTCTTTCTATCGACGTCAATCTTTCTTTACTTCTTTGTCAATCTAAATTCCCGTCTATATTTTTTACTCTCCTTTTCTCTATCTCACCCTATTTTTCATCTATCCCCGTCAATCTTTTACTATCTCTCTGTCAATCTAAATTCCTGTCTATATTTTTCAATCTCCTCTTCTTCATCCCACCCTTTGTCTATCCTCGTCGATCTTTTTCTACTTCTTTGCTAATCCAAATTTCCATCCATCTATTTATAATCTCCTTTTTTCTATCTTTTCCTATATTTTATCTATCCACGTGAATATTTTTAATTTTCTCTCCTCTATCTCATTATATCCTACATCTATCAACGTCTATCTTTATATATTTCTTTAATAATCTAGATACACGTCAATCTTTTTCAATCCCCTTTTCTCTATCTCATCACATCCTTTGCTTATCCACGTCAATCTTTTTTTTCTTCTTTGCCAATTTAAATTCGCATCTATCTTATTTCAATCTCCTCTTCTCTATCTCACCCTATTCTTCATATATCTACTTCCATCTTTTACTGTCTCTCTATCAATCTGAATTCCCGTCTATCTTTTTCAATCCTCTCCTCTATCTCATCGTATCCTACATCTATCAACGTCTATTTTTTTCTATTCCTTTGATAATTTAAATTCACGTCGATTTTTTTTGAATCCCCTTTTCTCTATGTCATTCTATCCTTTATCAATCCACGTCAATATTTTCAATTTCCTCTCCTCTATCTCATCGTATCATACATCTATCAACGTTTATCTGTTTCTATTTCTTTGTTAATCTAGATTCACTTCGATCTTTTCCAATCCCATTTTCTCTATCTCAACCCAGCCTTTGTCTAACCACCTCAATCTTTTTCTACTTCTTTTTCAATCTAAATTCCCATCTATCTTTTTTTAATCTCCTTTTCTCTATCTCATCCTATTCTTCATCTATCCACGTCAATCTTTCACTATCTCTCTGAAAATATCGATTCCCGTCTATCTTTTTCAATCTCTTCTTCTTTTCCTCATTCTCTACTACGTCTATGACAGTCTATTTTTTTCTATCTCTTGGTAATCTAAATT
>JAABKJ010014849.1:0-10030 GCA_011634705.1 Andricus grossulariae
CGACAATATTTAGTAATCGGAATAAAACAATATTTCGGATACAAATTTAAAATTTTCAAATTTATTTATTTTGAACAGAAAATTACTTTTCTACACTAAAAGATGAAATTTCAACAAAATACTTGAATTTTCATGAAAATAAATTAATTTTTAAGCAATTAATTAAATTTTCATCCTAAGAAGATGAATTCTAAAAAAGAAAGTCTAATAGTTGAATCCTCAAGCAAAGAAGATTAATTTTCAACCAGACAGTTGCAGTGTTATCCAAGAAAGAAGAAATTTCTACTAAAACAGATGATTTTTTAAATAAAAAAGACAAATTTTCAACAACAATATATTTGAATTTCCATACAAAAAAGATTTTAGTTTCACTTTTCAACATTAAAATATGAGTTTTGAACAAGAAGTCCTACGAAGATACTTGAATTTTAAACCCAAAAAGACGAATTTTTAACAAAACAGTTGAATTTTTAACCAAAAAGGATGATTTTTTAAAAAACCTATTGAATCTTCAACCAAATAGTTGCATTTTCATCCAAGGAAGATGACATTTTTACTAAAACGGATGAATTTTTAAATCGAAAATACAAGTTCTAAAAAAATAGTTGAATTTTCATCCGAAAAAGCTTTTGATTGACTTTTCAACGCCAAAATATGAATTTTGACTAACACGTAAATTTTATATGAAATAGTTGAATTATCAAAAGAAAACCTGAGAAAGAGGCAATTTCTACTAAAATAGATTTATTTTTAAAATAAAAACACAAATTTTAAGAAGAATAGTTGAATTATATCATCCCAAAAATATTTTCGTTTGACTTTTCAACATCAAAGTATGATTTTTAAATCATAAGTAAAATTTCCACGAAGATTCTTGAATTTTCAAACAAAAATGACGAATTTTCAACAAAACAGTTTAATTTTCTACCAAAAATACAAGTTCTCGAAAAAATAGTTGAATTTTCATTAGAAAAAGCTTTAGGTTATCTTTTCAACACCAAAATATGAATTTTAACTAACACGTAAATTTTCTATGAAATAGTTGAATTTTCAACAAAACAGTTGAATTTTCGACTAAGAAGTATGACTTTATAAAAATTTTTCTGAAGTTTCAACCAAACAGTTGCATTTTTACCTAAGAAAGAGGCAATTTCTAGCAAAATAGATTAATTTTTAAATTAAAAACACAAATTTTCAACAAAAAAAGTTGAATTATCATCCCAAAAAAGATTTTCGTTTGACTTTTCAACATCAAAGTATGAGTTTTAAATCATGAGTAAAATTTCTACGAAGATGCTAGAATCTTCAATCCAAACAGACGAATTTTCAACAAAACAGTTGGATTTTCAACCAAAAAGGATGACTTTTTAACAAACTTATTGCATTTTTAACCAAACAGTTGTATTTTATCTAAGAAAGGGGCAATTTCTACTAAAATAGATGAATTTTTAAATTAAAAACACAATAAAAAAACAGTTGAGTTTTCATCAAAAAAAGTTTTTTGTTGACGTTTCAACACCAAAATATGAATTTTAAACACGAAGTTAATTTTCTATGAAATAGTTGAATTTTCAACAAAACAGTAGAATATTTTTCCCTGACCAATAGAGTCCAGAATCTTAAACTTGTAATATTTTTAACCTAGAATCTTTCATAATCGGAATAAAACAATTTTAAATTAAAATTGAAAATTTTCAAATTTATTCTGCTTGACAGTAATTTAAAGTTATAGAAATTCCCTGACTTTTCCAAGATTTCTTTTCTAAATCCCTGACTTTTCCCTGACCAATAAAATTCCTTGACTTTTTTTGAATTGTTGTTGGCTTGGTTCGTTTTTCACTCAACAAGTTTCTTTGGCGCGTAAAGTTAAATTCATAATACATTTCTGCACAATTACTGTAAGTTATTTGTTTCATTTGCGAATTTCCAAAAACTACGTACATGAATGACAAAATTTCTCGACCCCTCCCTCCCCCTTAAGCTGTTATGTAATTTAATTACGGTCCCTTAGCAAAACATTTATATGATTTTAATATATGGAACATATTCAAACTCATTAAATAAAACAAATTATTTGTTTGATACGATTTGTTTGATTTAAATAAAATATTTCATTAAGTCAAACAATAATTTTGTTCAAACGTTTTATAATTAAGTTAAAGAACTTATTTATTTGATTCAAACAAATAATAGTTCCTCGTGCATCCGCGTGGGCGCCGCGTAGTTTTAAACATTCAAAATAATGGTCGAATGTATCAGCCTGTTTACTCGGAATGTGTAAGAGAAATAATGAAATCAGTGTTTATTTTACGAGAATTGCTCGAAACCTGGAACACGAATCTGGCTTCCGTTTGTTGCCAGCAGGTCTAGTTTAATAGATATTTGCAATTAATCTTTTCAATCAAAAATTGTTCAAACATTTCTTTAAAGGGTACAAATTGTTTTTCAGCCCTTACTGCTGGTCATGTCAATGCATTTTTTAACGAAGTTTGCAAATATTGTCCTACTTTAGCGATATCCATAACGGTTTCTGAGATATTCTCAAAAAACAGAAAAAAGTGCGAAAAATTTACTCAAATTTCAATGCACTGTAATTGAGTGTATATTTATTTTTTTGACATTAACTATAGAGCGATTTGTTTGTTTTATCATTTCTGAGATATCATGAAAAAATGCACCCTTTTTTCAATTTTCGAAAACTTGTACTTAATTCTGTTCTTGGCATCAGTTGTTCAATTCTGGAACATAAGACGATCACTCACATTTCATTCGTTACTGAATTTCATATGCAGCTGTAAAACATAAGACAATCAATCACATTGTTACTTGTTTATGAATTGCATGCAGTTCTAAAATATAATACGATTACTCACATTGTCATATAGGTTTCTGAATTTCATGCAGTTCTAAAAAATAAGACGATCAATCACATTGTGACTTGTTTATGAATTTCAAACAGTTCTAAAACATAAAGCGATCAATCACATAGTCATTTATATCTGAATTTCATGCAGTTCTACAACATAAGGCGATCACTCACGTTTCATTTTTTTCCGAATTCATACAGTTGTGAAACATAAGACGATCAATGTATATATAAATAAATAATAAGTGATATATATAATAAATAAATAACAATGTGATTGATCGTCTAGTGTTTCACAACTGTATGAAGTTCAGAAACGAATGAAATGTGAGTGATCGTCTTATGTTTTCGAACTGCATGCTATTCAGAAACAAATGAAAATGTGATTGATCGCCTTATGTTCTAGAACTGTATTAAATTTATAAACAAGTAACAATACGATTGATCGTCTTATGTTTTACAACTGCATGAAATTCAGAATCAAATAACAATCTGATTGATCGCCTTATGTTTTAAAACTGTATTAAATTCATAAACAAGCAACAATGTGATTGATCGTCTTATGTTTTAGAATTGTATGAAGTTCAGAAAAAATAGCAATGTGAGTGATCGTCTTATGATTTAGAACTGCATGGAAATCAGAAAAAAGTATCAATGTGAGTGATCGTCTTATGTTTTAGTACTGTATTAAATTCATAAATAAGTATTAATGTAATTGATCGTCCTGCAGTAAGGGCGGAAAATATTTTTCCACCATTACTTTTCCGCCCTTACCTTTTCGCCCTTTGAAAAAATGTTTTAACATTTTTTTATTGATAAATTCAAGTGAAAATGTCTATTAAACTACATCAGATAGCAACAAATGGTAGCCAGATTCATGTTCAGCATACAAGGTTTGTTTAACTATAAATTTCATAGTAATCTTGACGTAAATTCTTGTACATTTTAATTATACTTTTAATGAATTATATTCTTTTTAACTTAAAAACTCTAAAAATCAATGGCTTTTGTCAATACGTATTACTTTGAAACATATTTCTTACAACCTATTTCGAGTCATAATTAATTTTCAAATTTATTGCGACACCATCAAGTTTACTGAGACCACGATAACTTATATTATTTATAATTACAAATCCAATATAACTACTATCCTTCCTGTTTAAATTTTACAATAATATTACAATTGAGAGGATGATTCTTATTTTTAAATGTACAAAAATACAGCTTCAAAATTGTGTTTTTTGCAATAATATCCAGGCATGAACTTTTATTAAATTAAAAAATTACCAATGGGAAAATTTTTAATTTAATACTTACAAACATATACCTTATAAATATAAATACAATATAAGTAATAATCAAGAACAAATTTTTGGAATACCCGCTTTAGCAGAATTTTTAGTATTGAAGCAAACAAATAATTTTACTGAAAGCAACAAATTCCTTATTTGAATCGAAATTAAAATATATTTTAATCAAACAAAATATATATTTGAATCAAAAATATTTGGTCTACCAAAAAATTGATTTGACTCAAACATATGTATGTTTGACTGTATAACAAAGAGAGAATATATTTGATTCAAGCATAATATATTTTATTAAAACCAAATCTTTTTCTTAGTATAAAACGAGGCTAAGCAGGGCATGTTTTAAGATTTTTCTTATTAAATTATACGAAAGAATTATAATTAGATATAAATGCTTTGAATATATAAATTCTGACCCTTTTATTTGCATACAGTGAAGTAAAAACTATTTGTTTCAATCCAAAGCCCAAATGAATTAGACACAGAATTTCCCTTTTCAGAATATTTTATCTTAGATAAAAATATATCTTTGGTGTGTGCAATTTTTTGAATTTTCATGCATATCCCATAAGTCTGTTATATAGTTTCCCAAACAAACCCCATAAGTGAAAAATTGGGTGTTGCGAATTTTTGGCGCTAATTATGATTTTTTGTGTTTTTTTTTTTAATACAAATTTTTTCTAATACATAAAAATTATAATTTGTACTGATAATTAGATGCTTACATAAATTGTGTCAACAATTCATTATTTTGTAAAATGATTGATGTACGTTGTGTTTTAGCAATTTCCTCTTAGAATAAAGTAAGAAAATCGCTGTTTTTTCAAACATTTTCAAATTATTTCAAACTTTTCAATTAGAGTGAGGTGATTATTAACTCAAGTTAACAAAGATAATTGTTTAAGCAATTTAGTATTATTTTTAATAATATTGTCTGTGAATAATGCTAGAAGTTGCGGTTTTTTCTGAAATATTCAGCATTTTGTCCACTTTTTGTCCACTTAGAACTCAGAACTTAGAGCGAGGTAAAAATTAATGCAAGTTAAAAAACATAATAGTTTGAACAATTTATAAGTATATTGCTAATAACTATCTTATCTTAGATAATTGCTAGCAAGTTGCGGTTTTTTCTGAAATTTTTAACTTTGCTTTGGGTTTTTAGTTATGGATTGATAATATATAAACGATAGAGAGAATAATTTGTTGAACAATTTTTTTTCTTTTTGTAAATAAATCTTTCTGTAATAAAACAGATATTTGAAATATTCTTCACATTGTCTACATGGATCACATTAAATGTAAATTATCCTTGAAGTAGTTAGTGAAAGCCTTTTTTCAACTTAATAATAATATTTGTTATTTATTCCTAACTAAAAAGTCAAAGAAAAGCAAAAAATTGCAGAAAAAACCGCAACTTTCTAACTTCATTCAAAGAGAATATTATTAAAAATCATAATGAATTGTTTAAACAATCATGTTTCTTAATTTAAATTAATTATTACCTTACTTTTATTGAAAAGTGGACCAAAAGTGGAAAATATAAGAAAAAACTTCAAAAACGCCCATATGGCGTCTACGCTATGGCATTATTCTAACAGAATATTATTATAATTAATAATAAATGGTTTAAACAATTATTCCTATTAAATTTAATGGATTATGGCTTCGATATAACTGAAAAGTTGAAAAATTCATAAAACCACGACTTTCTAACTCTATTTTAAGAGAAAATTGCTAAAAACTATAACAAATTATTTAAATTATTTATGTAATTTGAGTTAAAATGTAGTCAAAACTTTAACGTAGTATTAATTTATTAAACATTTTAGCATTGATACTTCTTGAAATTATTATCATTTAATAACAAAATATATATTTTCTTATTTTTTTCGGCTCTTAAGCAAAAAATGTTTGTCATACTGTGATATTGCGATCTTCAATTTGGATTTTTTCGGAACAGAGTAATTTTTTTACATCAAACATTTTTTATTCTCATTCAACATCCTTAAATCCCGCAAGCGTGTTTCTACATTTCCAAAAAAAACTTAAAAATTCGATTTTTAACCTATTTTTTTCATCAAACTTTGTTTACCCATATTCAGATACTTAATATCTCACGAGCATGTTTTTATTTTCTATTTTAAATAAAAATTTCATTTTTTTATCGTAATTTTCATCCGAACCTGCTCGAATTTTAGGTTAATGCCACTTTGAAATTGTCAACTTCCACATCCATTTTCTCGAACCTGAATAACGTTTTTTAATCAAACTTTTGTCCTCAATTCAGAAATACTTCAGCTTGGGAGAGGACTTTTGTTGGGTTTTTAAATAGGGATTTCGATTTTACAGAATGCTTCTTCGCTCTCCTGAAAAGTCCCCATTTTGTTATTTATCTAGCTCTGTACCCCCACCCTTCAATTATAGATTGTAGCGCGAATTTTTGAATATCATCAGTTTCTTTTTGAAAAAATAGCTAAAATCCTCAGTTATAGGTATTATAGGTCATTTTGAGAACAATAGCGTACCATTTAGAACTGAGACTCCAATAGAACTCTTTTTGAGGGTTCCTTTTTAGTTCGTTGATATCCGATAGATGGCCATTCATATTTTCAGCGGCGCATGTGCCGAAAAGCGCGGGCCTATTTGAAATCAATAAAGACTATGAATAATCATAAAGATAAATATTGACAAAAATTTTTTATTCTTTTGAAAAACAAATTAAATTGAATAACAGAAGTACCTACCTTCATAAGAAAACGTCATATTAACATAATATTGCAAGTGTATATTATATAATTTTAAATAGTTCCGCGCTTTTTTGGTACCTGCGCAGTTGAAAACGTCGGGTTTTAAACATAACCTTAAAAACTATCATATTTCATGTACACTATCTTCCTTTCAAGAATGACTAATATCTATCATTTTAGTTTCTTCATTACATTTTTCCCAGTGCAATATTATTTAATTCGAATTACAAAATGAAATGTACACCATAAACTTGTAAAATCTTCATAGTAACTCAAGACTGAAGTGAAAAAAGGGCTCCATTGGAACAGTTTCAATACATACTTTGGGTTCATTTAGAAACCATTTATTAACCATTTATGTTTCGCCCAGAGAGTATTAAAGAGAGAGGAAGGTGCCATAAGAACCAAATGTATTTTTCCGTACACGATTTTCCGCGCTCCTACAGTCTCGGGTACGAACTAAACCTAAATAATAATAACCCAGGAAACAAAAATCGATTGGATTCATTTAAATCGGCAGTAAAGATTATTTGAATCGGCATTCTTAAAATGTAATTGCAGATTGCGACCGATTGGTTACAAAAATTGATGTATCGGATGTGACCGATTGGAAAAAGGCGGCGTGAATCATAGGAAACATTTTCTAAAATCTAGGTTATACCTGCGAAAAATATAATTTTGTATAAAATCCTTTAGAATTTTATACCATAATCCACAGTTTTATTCTGCCAGATTCTCAAGCATTCATTGATTTTGGTAATTATGCAACTTGATGAAGGGCAAGGAACACGACGCTGTTCGTTCGAGATCGCTAAGTGAGGCCAAACTGAGCACATAGTGTCCTCATTTTCATAAAATCCCACGATGTCACGTCGATGAACACTGAATTAATTCTCTACCAGAAAGTTTGTCTCAATGTAATGTTAAAAATCACAACCCATGAAATGAATGCTCTAGATATGACCAAAGAAACATAAAGCAGTCGACAGGATCTCTTTTGACATCAACGACCAGACGCCATTGCCCATGGATCATGCAATTGCCTCTTTGTGCATTGTAGAAAGTAAACTTCCCGTTGAAATACCCGAGCTTTTTCCCTGAAGTGGCAGAGTGCGCTAGTGTCCAGTGTACGGTCATCTTCCACTCTCTTTAATACTCTCTGATGCGGGCGTGGCCATGAAGCTCGTAGAAGGACCGTGGTGGGAGATGAAGAAACTGCGCAAATTAGAATAAGCGTGTATAGGGGATGTTAAAAAGGTGAGCTATAGAATAAGCGAACTGTAGAATAAAAGGAAGTTGACTGTATTCATTTTGCAAGGCAAAGCTGTACTCATAAGTTTTCCGTGACTTCCTTGTAGCAGACGAATTAAGCGACGGAAAACTTTGGAGTTGGAAGAAGCCCGTAACGTCGCTATCTTCCTTCTGCGAAAAAGTCGCAACTTGATAGAAAGTTCGACTCAGGTCGATCTCAAGTAAAAAGAAAATAATTGCGACGAATTAACATTTTTGAATTCGCCGGAATTCCGCTTTCTAATTTTTTTAAACGAATTGAGCCAGCGCGAATTGAATGCGTTTTAATTCGTTTTAATTCGAGGTCAAAGTCATTTCGAAAAAAAAATAATAAAAATTGCATGAGATCCCAACTGTATAAGTCCACACGGTCACCACTGATGTACGGGACTTATTGATATTTATTAACAACTAGAATTCAGTCACTGACTGAAATCCGTAAAAATATTAACTGACTCAAATCTTAGGATTTGAAAAGTAATCAGAACTTACGGATTTTCAAACAGCATGGTGGATTAAATACATTTTTAAAGCACACATACTTATTAACTACATTTTTATAAACAAATTGTCAAAAAATTCACATTTTACACATTTATTTGAGAAAATCGATTTTTTACCATTAGAAAACACTTTTTTTCAAAAACGGCTTGAAGATTTTGCTGAAATTTATTTTGCAAACCATTTTTTACGGTCATAAATCAAGTTCAAGAAACAAATTTACAATGTTATGACCTTTCATTTAATGTTGGCTCAGAAGCCGTGATTTACGAAAGAACGATCTTACGAAATTTTGATTATAGAGCTTTTTTACACGTATCGCACTTACCCGTATTTAGGGAAATTGGAAATCGTATTTCTTGTCTCGTGCAATACTTTCTCATCAAAAAAGCGCCTCCTTCCCTCCCTAGATGCATAATATTCCAGACAAAAGACCTTATACTTGACTCGGTGCTGCTACCTACGATTCGTTTTGCATCAAAAATCCTTTTTTTTTGTCGCCGAAAGGTAATAATGAGATGATTCTCATCGTTAAAGCGACGTATTTTTTCAGACGATTTTGAGAAATTATCAATTTGTTACTACAATTCTTGTGACAACTAAAAAAAGATTTTAGGCTTTCAAACATTTCTATTCGTTCAAATCTCTATACTTGAAAATTTATTAATTAACTTGGAGGAAAAGAGGAAAATAAGATATGGAACTTCTTGCCATTATCTAATCAAAGTAACATTCTCTGGAATAAAATGGCAAGTTTGGAGTAATTTAAAAATAGAGGGAAATAAAAGAATGACACTTACATATTATTTACAGTACGAACAAAAATGTCTCGGGAATTAAAAAATAACTTTATTATAAAAAATTATTGTTAAATTAAATTAATTTATGTACATCTTATTATTTATTCAAAATAGTGAATCACTTTTCTTGTAGTTTTTCTTAGAAAACGTGTAGATTTTTTCAGATTTCGTAATATTATTAACGAGTGAACAAAATACCAAAAAATGTTTAGAGGATAAAAACGGTATTTTATTTTGTATTACAATAGGTTGCTTTGAAAGTCAGATATAATATTTCCATAATGAATGTATCTTCGAAAAATCTGATTTCCTATACGTCCATAAAATCTATTTTGTATTTTACAAAGTATTTTTAATTCAATTTTAAGTTGCAATTTTTGTAACGATGTTGATTGGAGGACTTCTGTCAAGTTAAAGGGGTCGATTTTTCCACCAACCTTGCTTAGGTATCAGTTTGCATTATGCGCAATTGACTAAAAGTGTGACATTTTTTAAAATTGAATTATCGGTTTA
>JAABKJ010014850.1:0-10030 GCA_011634705.1 Andricus grossulariae
ACGATTAGAAAGAAAAACGATCACTTTCTACCTATAAATGGTCAAACTATGCATTTGTTTATAAAATTTGTTCATAAAATTACCAAATTATATCATTTGACAAGTCTTCGTCACTAAGCATCACCACTCATGTAATTTTAAGACGATTAGAAAGCAAAACGATCACTTTCTACCTATAAATGGTCAAAATATGCATTTGTTTATAGAATTTGTTTATAATATAAACAAATAATATGGGTTAACAAGTCTTCGCCACTAAACATTACCACTCATGTGATTTTGAGACGATTAGAAAGAAAAAAAGTTCACTCTCTATCTATAAATGGTCAAACTATGCATTTATTTATAGAATTTGTTCATAACATGAACAAATAATGTTGGTTGACAAGTCATCGTCACTAAGCATCACCACTTATGTAATTTGGAGACGATTGGAAAGAAAAACTATCACTTTCTACCTTTAATTGGTCAAACTATGCATTTGTTTATAAAATTTGTTTATAACAAACAAATTATATCGATTGACAATTCTTCGTCACTGAGCATCACCACTTGTGTAATTTGAAGACGATTATATAGAAAAACAATTACTTTCTATCTATAAATGGTCAAACTATGCATTTGTTTATAAAATTTGTTCATAACATAAACATATAATATAGGTTGACAAGTCTTCGTCACTAAACATCACCACTCGTGTAATTTGGAGACGATTAGAAAGAAAAACTATCAATTTCTACCTGTAAATGGTCAAACTATACATTTGTGTACATAATTTGTTTATAAAATAAATAAATCATACCATACAACGAATTTTCATGATGAAACGTGATCTGGTTGATAAAGTCAAGCAATTTCCACTCACGAATACACTTTGCAAGCAAAATGTCCACTATTTTGACATTTTGGTTATGTAATTTGTTTATAACAATTATATTTGATATCCTGTAAATTATTTATATTCTTCGGATACTTGTTCATTCATTTTCGTCGAGAATGGGTTAATTTAAGTTATTTATGTGAAGATAAAAAATAATAATTAAAAAATGTCTCATTTTTTCTCGTTGTTTATTTATATAAGAAATATAAATAAACAAAAATTAAAGATGCAAATACATAGACGCTCCTGTGCAATTATCGCTGACCACTTCTAACCAAAAAATTAAAAATCGGTTGCGAATTGTAGGCTGTAGGTGATTTTTGATAGTAAATTCCCGATTCAGCCCACTGTGCGTCGTGCAGCGCAAATCCGCAAACCAAGTAGTCTAGTCTGACTACAAATCGACCGAAGATCATCAAAAAGAGCGTTGCCTCCCGACCATCGAGCAGCGCGACCCCGCGAACCAAGCGACTTATCCCGACTCCAACACATTTTTATCCTCGGCCCCTTCGAATTTCTGGATTTTTATCGACTATCCTTCAGACATCCAAAGCAGGGTAGACAATTGTGCCAATAATGGAATGAATGGATAGAAGTATTTTTTGGTTATCTGAGATCCAAGGCATGTTCCTTTTGAGGATAGACCAAGGCGGTTACCACATAATTCAACGTAAGAATAGAGCAATCAAGAGTCCAATCCACCCTCGTACGAAGGAGGTCGGAATCTCTCTCTCCCTCAACGGCGGCTGATAAGGACTAGCGAAGGGAAGACAGGACGATAGGATGGAAAAATCGGAAGTGGACCTCGTCGGCCATCTTTCCCTTGACCGCAGAGAGTTATCGAAATTATGATCGTGCACATCAGCCCTTTCCCCAATCATGTAATTCCTTGAGTCCCATTAATTCACCGGCAAGCGTACAAACTCACTCTTTTCCTTTTGTGAACTATTTGTCAACCTCAGCACGAGGCCCTAATATTATCTTCCGAATGATCTCAGAATTATTAATAATCAAACAGCCTTGACTGTTTACGTTTCCAACGACTGATTTACTGCCACGGCCAGTGTGAGGCAACCCCCGAAACTGGCCTTATATTGGACTTATTGTGTTCCTATGAATTTTTTTCATAATCTGGAGTACCGAATGCCAAATTAACTGCCAAGATTTCTAATTGAGATTAACTTTGACCCTTATATCTTAAATTACAATGCCTTTCTTCATAGTGTTGAGACCCTTCATATGTTAACCATTTTAATTATCAAATTTCAATCCTCATATCTTGAATTAAAATGCCCTTTTTTATATTTTCGAGACCCCTTTTTATATCCTTTGATACGCCTTGATCCATAGTATTTTTGTATTGGTTTTTGAGAACCCCTGTGCCCTCTTTGCGACATTTTAATATCGATTTTCCTAGTATTATTCTTTCAAAAATCCAGTTATTGCTAATTATATTCTGTCATGGTATATTTTCGATATTGGCCCTTACGAAATTATATAATTGTGACCCTTCCTCGAATTTTCTATTTATGCTGTGGATTTTTTCTAATTATTGTAGTTTAATATTATTGAAACCTCTTTGCCTATATTTGAATTAGTTTTAGAAAAATTTAATTTTCGTTGTTATCTTTCAACTCTTCTGATATGTCTTTTGTTGAATTTCTTGAAATTTTGAATGAATTGTTGTTAATTGTTTTAATAAAAATG
The DNA here is from genome assembly GCA_011634705.1 of Andricus grossulariae. Classification (NCBI taxonomy): domain Eukaryota; kingdom Metazoa; phylum Arthropoda; class Insecta; order Hymenoptera; family Cynipidae; genus Andricus; species Andricus grossulariae. The sequence continues at coordinate 2,588 of JAABKJ010014850.1, forward strand.
CGAGCTTTTTGTGGGATTTAAAATAAAGATTTCTAGTTTAGTGTAAAAAAACTGTTTATTCAGACATCGTGAAATATTATAGAGAAATAAAATGAGAATCAGAAGAAATGAGTGAACACGTCTTAATCGTCATAGTTTCGTCGTAACACTAACTTCGAGCACGATCATGATTCACGAGAAGCTAGGATGTTTATACTCACAAAATTAAATTTGTATTCCAAAAACGTTGAATTCTAAACGAAAAATCAAGTAGTTGCTATCCCAACCAAAAAAATTAATTTTCAATCAGAAACAGTTGAACTTAACCAAAAAAAAACTACTTTTCGACATGAGTTTAAGTTTCCACTCACAAAGATTTTTCAGTCGTCAAGGAAGAGAAACAATTGGAAACAACCTGTTGAATTTTCAAGCTACTTTTATAATTCTATTTTAATCTCTTCGAAGATGACCAATATGGCTGTTCAAAAAAGGCTTTTTCGAAGACAAAAGAGTTTTTAATTCTGTTTAGAAATTAGGTCAAATAATAATTTTTGTCGTTCAGGAAAACTAGATCTGATGATTATAAGTGCTGCCTCAAAAGTAATAAGTTTTAAAGATGAAAAAAAAACCCTGAAAATCATCGATACAATGATTTTATGACAACTCAATTTTTTTTACTTCGAGCAAATGCTTAAAATTGTAATAAAAATCCTATTTTATTTCCTATCAAAGATTTTATACAATAATAATAAGTTCAATACTTCAATATAACTATATAAACTTATAATATAAATTATGAAAACATTATCGTTCCTCCATTAAAATTCAAAACCCAGCAGAAAGTATATAAAAACTTATTAAATTATGTTTCCATATCAATTCATTGCTACTCGTTAATTCAGTAAGTCGGCACTACTAAGCAGATTAGCAGAATACCCTTACTAATTCATTCAGTAACATAAATCTGACCATTTCATTTAGTAGAAACTGATAAAATTATTAATTTAACAGTCAGATAGAATGTTACTAATTGCATTAGTAAGATTTTGACTAATTCGGATTTAGAGAGTAGATTCGTTGAATTCATTGAATTCTCAGAATTCCTTAAATTCCCTGAATATCTTAAATTTTCTGAATTTTTTGAATTGCAGAAATTCCTTGAATTATTTAAATTTTTCGAATTATTTGAACTTCTTGAATTGTCTGAACTCCTTGAATTCCCTAAATTCCTTGAATTTTCAGAATTCCTCAAATTTCCTGAATATCTTGAATTTGATGAATTTCTGGAATTATATAAATTCTTTAAATTATGTGAACTCCTTAATTGACATCAATTCCGTGACTCATAAAAATTCCTAGGACTATATGAATTCCTTGAATTCTTTGCATTTCTTGAATTACATGAATTCCTTTATTTCCATGAATTTTTTTAATTGTATGAATTCCCTAACTTCTTTGAATATTCAGAATTCCTCAAATTCCCAGAATATCTTGAGTTTCCTGAGCTAATCAAATTATATAAATTCTTTAAAATATGCGAATTCCTTAGATTATATGAATTCCTTGAATACTCTTGGTTTTTTGAACTAAATGAATTCATTTATTTCTAGGGATTTTTTTTAATTATGTGAATTTCTTGAATTACATGAATTCGTTGAATTATCAGAATTCTTCAAATTACCTGGCTATCTTGAATTTTCTGAATTCCTTGTATTTCCTGAATTCCTTGAATTTTCTGAATTCCTTAAATTCTCTTAATCCCTTTCGAATTTTCTAAATTCCTTGAATTTTCTAAATTCCTTGAATTTTCAGAATTCTTCAATTTCCCTGACTATCTTGAATTTTCTGAATTTCTGGAATTATACGAATTCCTTACATTCTCTGCATTTCTTAAATCATATGAATTGCTTTACTTCTATGGATTCTTGTAATTATATGAATTTCTTGAATTATATGAACTCCTTTAATTATGTAAATTTCTTGGATTATATGAATCTATCGAATTCTATGAACTCCTTAAATTTCATAAATTCCTTGCATTTTCTGAATTTCTCGAATTTTCTGAATTCCTTCGATTTTATGAATTCCTTAAATTCTCTTAATTTATTTAATACTTTCAATTCCTGAATTCCTTGAATTTTCAGAATTCCTTTATTTCCCTGAATGTCTTTAATTTTCTGAACTTCTTGAATTATATGAATTAATTAAATTATAGAAATTCCTGGAATAATAAGAATTCCTTGAATTCTCTTAATTCCTGGAATTCTTCGAATTCCGTCAATTCCGGGAATTCTTTGAATTCCTTGAATTCTCTGAATTCCTTAAATGCTTTGAATTCCTTGAATTCTTCTATTTCCTCAAATTCTCTTAATTCTTTGAATTCTTTGAATTTCTAGAATTTTCTGAATTCTTCAAATTCCCTAAATTCCTTGAATTTTCAGATTTCCTCAATTTCCATGAGTATCTTGAATTTTTTGAATGATATACATTTGTTACATTATATTAATTTCTTGAATGATATAAATTCCTTGAATTATGAAAATTCCTTGGATTATATGAATTCCTTGAATTATCTTAATTCTTTGAATTCCTCGAATTTTCAGAATTCCTCAATTTTCCTGAATATCTTAAATTTTCTGAATTTCTTGAATTATATGAATTGCTTGAATTACATGAATTCCATGCAGTATGTGAATTCCTTGCAGTATATGCTTTTCTTGAATTCTATGAACTTCTTCAATTTCATAAATTCCTCAAATTTTCTGAATTTCTTAAATTATATGAATTTCTTGAATTTTCTTAATTCCTTAAAGTCTCTTAATTCCTTTAATTCTTTGAATTTCTAAATTCCTTGAATTTTCAAAATTCCTCAATTTCCCTGACTATGTTGAATTTTCTGAATTCCTGGAATTCTATGAACTCCTTAAATTTAATAAATTCCTTAAATTATTTTAATTTCTTTCATTCTTTCAATACCTGAATTCCTTGAATTTTCAGACTTCCTAAGTATCCCTAAAATGTATTTAATTTTCTGAATTTCTTGAATTATATGAATTTCTTGAATAACAGAAATTCCTGGAATAATATGACTCCCTTGAATTCTCCTAATTCCTGGAATTCTTTGAATTCCTTTAATTCTGGGAATTCTTTGAATTCCCTGAATTTTCTGAATTCTTCAAATTCCCTAAATTCTTTGAATTTTCAGAATTCCTCAATTTCCCTGAATATCTTGAATTTTCTCAATTTCTTGAACTATATGAATTGCTTGAATTATATGAATTCCTTGAAGTATATGTTTTTTTTTAATTCTTTGAGCTCCTTCAATTTCATAAATTCCTTGAATTTTCTGAATTTCTTGAATTATATGAATTCCTTGCATTTTCTCAATCCCTTGAATTACATAATTCCTGGAATTATATAATTCCCGGAATCACATAATTCCTGGAATGACATAATTCTTTGAATTATATGAATTCCTTGAATTCTCTAATTCCTGAAATTCACTGGATTTGTTGAATCATTTGACTCTCCTGAACTCTTTTAATTCCTTGAACTCCCGGAATTCCCCGAAATCTTTGAATGTTCAGATTTCCTGAAATTCCTAGAAAGTTCTAAATCCTGAAATTCCTTGAATTCTCGAACAACCTTGAATATTCTGAATTCTGGAAAACTTTCAATATTTTGAATTCCTAAAATCTTTCAATATTCTGAATTCTCAAAATTCCTCGAGTATTCTGAATTCTTTTGAAATTCCGAATTCTCTGAAATCCCTGAATCCTCTTAATTCTTCTGAGTTCCACGGAATTCTTTGCATTGTTTGAAAGACCTTGAAATGCAGAGAATTCAAGAAATTCTCAGAATTCAGATAAGTTTCAGGAAGTTGAAAGAATTCAACCTGATTTAAAAGAGTTGACAAAATCCAAAACTGTCCAAAAAAATAAAAGATAATATTTAGAATTTGAAGAACTACGAAGAGATTAAAGTGAGTAAATGAATTTCAAATAATTCAGGTGAATTCAAAATTACTCAAGTGAATTAAAATGAATTCAAAGTAAGTTACGTAATTTGAAAAAATTCGAGTGAATTTAAGTAGATTCAAATTATTTCAAATAATATACTAATTAAGGATTAATTAATTTCCTGTCTTCAATTTTTAAAATTATTCTCATTCTTTTGGATTCTTTGGAATCGTTTGCTTCTATGGAAGTCCTTGGAATTCCGGGTATTCAAAGAGTTTAAGGAATTTTCAGAATTCAGATAATTACAAAAAAGTTGAAAGAATTTAAACTAATTTGAACTAGTTTGAAAGTATTAGAAACTGTTCGGAAGAATGAATATGAATATATAGAATTGCAAGCAGTATAAAGAATATGAAAAAATTCAATGTGAATTCAAAGGAATTCAAGTGAATCCAAGTGCATTTGAATTATTTTGAATAATATAATAAACCAGATATTATTAATTATTAAGCCTGATTACTGTTTCATGTACTCCCAAAAAATTAAAAATAAACATTGATATATAGAAGAAAATTAACAACACTTTCAGACCAATTAAGAATGTATGAAAACATTATTGATAATTTTCAACCATCCTCTATCTATCTAGAAATTAATAATTGCTAATGGTTGAAGTTTTTGAAAAATTGAGTAATAGCGTAATTTGTAGATGACTCATTATAAATTCAATGTAAAACTTAAAGAGTCACGAAACAATTTTTTATGTTGAATGTCAATAAAAACATAATGTATGTTGCAAAAGCTTTCTGAAAATATCACAGAGCCGAATTTTTAAAAATAAAAATCGCTGAATACCAACTGCTTGAAATTTGAGTTTATAAAACTCAATATTGTGGACTTAGAAAGACTATGCACTCATAAATATTGTTTTCTTTCAGTACTTTTATCCATAAATGACATATTTTGTAAGAGATAAAGCTGAAGAAAATTAAAATTTCTTCTTTTTTTTGCAGGAAGCGCAAGAGTGCTATGCTTATAATTTTCGAGCGTTCCAGACCGAGGGAATTCGCCGACGTCGGACAGTTGATATATGCATTAAAGCCATTCTGAACGGCCATCCATACTTACCGAGATCAGCAGCCGGACCCTCAACATCAAATCAGCCAAATTCATAAATACACTGTTGTAATACTGAAAAAGCTTTTTTTGTAGCAAAACCGTTTCAGCATTTCGTTTTGCAATTTACTGTAATTTATTTTGTTTCATGAATAGGATTTTGTTATTCAATTGATGAAAATTTGTGGTAATCTTCAATTTAAATTTTTCGTGTATGGGTACGTATCACAGAATGTGCTCGTTCCTTCAATGTGCTTTTTACATTTTCGCATTTTAAGAAAAGAGATCAATAAACAATTTGAAAAATAGTGCGATTGAAGTTTTTCACAATGACCTCACAATTTACAGCAACATAGTCATACATAACATAGTCAAACATAGTCATTTTCAACAAAACCGTTAAAATTTACACCAAATGGATGACTTTTTAACAAAATAATCAAATTTCTAATCAAATAGTTGAATTTTGAAACAAGAAAATTAAATATAAACGAACAAGATTCATTTTCTACAAAAAAAAACGAATTTAAAGAAGATACGTGGATTTGTACCCAAATTGTTGTATTTTTCACTGAACAAGATCAATTTTCAAACAAAAATGAAATTTTCAGTTGAATTTCTTTTCAGTTATTTTCGGTTAAAAAAATTAATCAAAAAGAAAACTATTCAACAAAATAGTCCTCAACTAAAACAGATTTCTTTTCAACTACACAACTGTATTTTCAACCAAACAAGATTATATCTATACCAAAAAATATCAATTATTAGTTATGTATTAATTTCTTTTTAAGCAAAGTTAATTTTCATCAAAATAGTTATAGTTTGACCACAATTAAATAATTTTCAATAAAAATCCGAAATTTCAATACTATAGTTCAATTTTCAACCGAAAGATTTTGATACCAAAAAGACGATTTTCTTTTAAAGTTGAATTCTCAACCAAGAAACATTTTTCAGTCAGGAATGAAAAGAATGTAATCCAAATTGTTAAATTTCAAAGCTAAAAAGAAGAATTTCCAACAAAACAGTTGAATTGCTTAAGAAAAGGATGTGTTTTCCACAATATTCTTGAATTTTTACCAAAATAATTTAATTTTCAACCAAAATGTAATATGATTTTTTGATTTCAGGAAACAAAACATTTTTAATAAAAATAATAATTTCTAATGAATATTTATTATATGTTATATATGTTATATCTCAGTGTCCGCATGAACAAGGCCTTTATGGCCGATATAAAGTTACGTATAGAGGCAAATAGCTGAATAAATTCCTGGCATTTGAATTCTAAAATCAACGCTCTAGGTTGAAAAATAAATCACAGAATGTAAACTTAGCGAGTGCCATAAGCGCATATGTTATATTTTTTATTTAAACATGAGAGTCCAACATCAATCCAACCAACAGAAGCAAAACTTTTGTAGTCCAGCCAGTTAAAACAATACTACAGATCAGTCAAGCCAACAAAAGGAATCGTGTCTTAACTGAGTGGACTACCAGAGTGTCTTGTCTTGTAGGACTGATCTATAGCCTTGCCTCAACTGGGTCGACTACCAAAGTGTCTTGTTATTGTTGCCAGGAGTGATCTATAGTCTTATCTTAATTGGCTAGTCTTGTCTCAACTGGCTAGTCTTTTCTTAACTCGCTGGACTACCAAAGTGTCTTGATATTGTTGGTAGGACTGATCTATAGTCTTCTCTTAACAGGCTAGTCTTGTCCTAACTTTGTGGACTACCAAAGTGTTTTGCCATTTCTAGTAGGACTCATCCATAGTCTTTTCTTGACTGGCTAGTTTTGTCTGAACTGGCTGAACTACCAGTGTCTTTCTTTTGTTGGAATGACTGATGTATAGTCTTGTCTTAACTGGCTGGACTACCAAAGTATGTTTTCGTTGTTGGTAGGGCTGATCTGTACTCTTGTCTTAACTGGCTGGACTACCAAAGTTTCTTGATATTGTTGCCAGGAGTGATCTATAGTCTGGCCTTAACTGGTTAGTTTTGTCTTAACTGGGTGGACTACCAAAGTTTCTTGTCATTGTTGATAGGACTGATCTATAGCATTGTCTTAACTGGGTGGACTACCAAAGTGTATTGTTATTATTGTCAGGACTGATCTATAGTCTTACCCTAATTGGCTAGTCTTGTTTTAACTGGCTAGTCTTTTCTTAACTCGCTGGACTACCAAAGTGTCTTTCTATTGTTGTTAGGACTGATCTATAGTCTTGTCTTAACTGGGTGGACAATCAATTGTTTCGCCATGCTGGTAGGATTGATCTATAGTCTTGTATTAACTGGCTAGTATTCTCTTAACTGTGTGGACTACCAAAGTATCTTGCCTTTGTTGGTGGGACTGATCTATAGTACTGTCTTAACTGGCTAGTCTCGTCCTA
>JAABKJ010014851.1:0-10030 GCA_011634705.1 Andricus grossulariae
TGTGGCTATTCGTGTGAAAATAATTTTACAAATAAAAAAAGTGTCGGTAAGGTAGGAAGCCGGTCACGTGACCCACTTGTCACATGGCCTTATATCTGAATATTTTTGAGGTAGCTTTTTTAATTTTCCAATACCCTTTCTATATTAACCTGTGAAGAAATAAAAACATTTTGCCTAAACAATCAAACCATGCCTCTCAAATTTTTATTATTTGAGCGCGGATGGCACTCGGATGGGTGACCATCTGCGACGTACGACCGGGTTGTGTATTCGCTGCGTATTGACTAATGTCGAGCGAGAGGTTTGACGCCGAGGATGATTGTATGTATTCGATAGGTCGAATTTCTGCCTTCAAACTCGACACTCGAAAAGTCGGCTGAACTCGGGAGGTGGTTTTCTGCAGTTTTCCTCCCCCTTGGCTAAATATCCAGGTAAATGCGAGTATTCCTAATAAAGTCGGAGGAATCTGCTGGTTATCACTTTGATTCTAAGCCCACCTTAGTGAAGGAAATTTCTCACAGACCCATACCCAGTGAAGTGGAGTTTTGTCTTCCGGTTCATGTCAAAGGACTCAAATGATACTGTGTGCGGCAACCCAAAGTACAATATTGTACGTTGGGCTGCAGCTTAACCGTTTTTTGCCTTTGCCAATAATTTTAGATACCGAATTTTCGGTAAAAATACCCCTTTTTCCAGCTCTGATTATTCATACCAAAAAAATCCAGCTATTTGTACCAAAAATTCGATAGACATTACCAGTTTACCACGTTTAAAAAAAATCTTTCAATAAAAAATAGGTGTATCACGAAATTCTCGAAACCATTGTTGTCGCTTTTAATTAATTTTATTATTACATTTTTAGTGAAAATAATTAATTTTCAACCAATAAAAGGGGAATTTTCAACAAAATGGTTAAATTTTCAACCAAGCTAATGAACCTTTGATCAAAAAAATTAATCCTCAACAAAAAGTGTAATAGTTGATATTTTCCCCAGAAAATATTTTGATTTTGGATGAAAAACTGTTAAATTAAACCAAAAAATCAGAATTAAAAAAAAATAGTTGAATTTTCAACCAAGAAAAATTTTTCAAACAATAATGAAAAAAAATGTAATCCAAAATGTTAAGTTTTGAAGGCATAAATACGAATTTTTGAAAAAAATGTTGAATTTAGAACCCAAAAGTATGCATTCTCTACCAAAATAATTAAATTTTTTATTTAAAAGTACATTTTTTCAACAAAATAAGCGAATTTCCAACTGAAATAGATCATCAATTTTCTATAGCAAAAATGAAATAGCTGCATTTTTAGTCAAAGAAATTCATTTTCAACTGAACAAATGAAATATCAACCAAAAAGATTATTTTTCTACGAAAGAGGAATAATTTTCAACTAAATACTTTAATTTTTAATAGAATTTTCAACCAAAAAGGTTAATTTTCTACAAAAAAGACAAACTTTCAAAAAAATAGATGAATTTTCACCTAAAAAAGATAAATTTTCAACAGAAATTAGAATAGGTTAATTTTCTCTTAGAGAAATAAGTTTTTCTGCAAATAAATTTTTAACGAAAAAGTTATATTTTCAAGAAAACAGATGAATTTTCAACCAAAAAGGTTAAAAATTTTAAAAATATATATTTCAAAAATCGACAAAAAATTTGGTTCAATTTTTAGTAAAAAAACAACTAATTTTTAACCAAAGAAATGATTTTTTTACATAAAGATTAATTTTCTTCCAAAAAAGAATATTTTTTAACGAAAGATATGAATTTGCAACCAAATATTTCAATTTTTAATATTATTTTCAACCTAATAGTTGGATTTTCTACTGAAGAGATGAATAAAATTAGTCAGCCAGAAAATTAATATTGCACCACAAATGATAAAGTTTCAATAATATACAGAAATTTTCAAACAAATAGTTAAATTTTCAATCGAGGAAGATTGATATTCAACCAAACACATGGATTTGTCACCAGTAAGATTAATTTTCTGCCAAAAAAGAATAATTTTCAACAAAATAGATCAATTTTCAACGAAAGATTTTAATTTTTGATCGAATTTTTAACTTAATAGTTTAATTTTCAACCAAAAAGGTTAATTTTCTACCAACAAATATAAACTTTTAACAAAACAGATGAATTGTCAACTAAAAAGATTGAGTGTTTATAAAAAAAATTCTGAGAAAAAATTTAGTTAGATTTTTAGTTAGAACAATTAATTTTCAATAAATAAGAAAAATTTAAACCAAAGGAAAGATTTTTTAAGCAAAAAGATTAATTTTCTACGACAAAAAACAAAATTTCACCAAAATACAGAAATTTTAAACCAAGTAGTTGAATTTTCAACTGAAGAATATAAGTGTTTAACCAAACATGGATTTGTGAAATTTTCAGATAAAATATAAATAAAAAAATCTGCTCGCTGCGCAGGCACATTTTCATCGCACGCTGCGCGCGCGGCTCGAAAGTTTAAGCGCGCCTAGGGCGCGCGACTATTAGTTCTCGCGCTTCGCGCTCGATAATATATTTATCTCACGCCACGCGCTCGGTCATTGTATTTTCCCAAATTTGTGCACAGACCTTTCAAAATTAAAGGTCAAAGCATGGACAACTATAATTTGGTGATTGTGAATTCTCTTTTGTTAAAGCTCTTTCGGCTTTAACGAATACATTCTCATCAATGTATTTTTTTACGACTCAAACTAGAAATACGCATCCTAGCGTAAAGTGGTTTCAAGCAAATTTATATATATAATTAAGGCGAAAAATTGTGTTAAATAAAATGTTATTGTAGTTTGTGTCCTTTTTCGAAAAAGGTAATTTTTTTATTTCCTATAAGAAGAGCTTATAAATAATTTGTAGATTTTTTTGGTTGAACAACTTTTGTCTTTTCATATTTTTTCGTCTCCTGTGTCGTTTTATCAAAAGTTTAATTTTTTAATTTTTAATCTTGTTTTTGACGGTCAAAAGAAAATCTACTTGTTCTATCTAAAAATAATTCATGACAAATTTGTGGGTCCTTTTTGGGTGAACAACTTTTGTATATTAATTTCTTCTCGTACCTTGTGCCGTTTTCCCAAAAATTTAATTTTTTTATCTTTCATGCTATATTTTACAATTAAAACAAGAAATTATCAACAAAAAATTATTGATAACAAATTTGTAGCTCTTTCTTGGATGAGCAACTCTTGTCAATTCCTTTTTTTCATAGCTCGTGTCGTTTGTTGAAAAATTAAAATTCTTATTGTTCAATGTTGTTTTTTACGAATAAAACAAAAACCACGCTTGTATCCTTGATCCTAAAATTTTATTTAATTTTTATTTTTAATTCCGTTTTTTTACGGATTTAAATAAAAACTACGCGTGCTATCAAAAAGCAATTATTAAAAATTTGTAGATCTTTTTTGAATGCGCCATTTTTGTCCATTCATCTTTTTTCGTATCTTTTATAGTTTGACCGCAAAATGGAATTTATGATTGCACAATGGCAAAAAATTACAGGGAAAAGTCGAGAAAAGCGTTAAATAGGGAGAGGGGGGCCAAATTTTCGGAAAATTATCAAATTCTAAAAAACAGTGGTCTTAAAAATTTTGAAAATGCTCAATCTGAATTTTTCTTCCAAATGGCTGGCTAACGAACTTGACCTTCATTTTAGGGCTGTCAAAGTGTATACCAAAGGCCAATCCAATCTGCCAATTCTTTGGAAAGTTATCCTGCTTACAGACAGACAAACAGACAGACAGTCGTAAACCCCTGTTTTTCGGATTCAGGGAGTCTCAAAACATGGAAATTTGAGGAGGTTACTTTCAATAGGGCATATATCCACTTTTGAATTTTTTTTATGTTGATCGTATCTTTAGGATGAGCCTTGCCACCAAAAGAGTCTCTGGATAATAAGATAATGAGAATCCAATTTTTAGTAATTTGGTACTTGGTCTAGGACAAAAATAATGTAGTTACCCAGAAAAACAATTCTTTTTATAAATTCTGTAAAACGTTTTTTTTCGATTTCCCAACAAAAACCAAAAGTGGATATATGCTCTTTTGAAAGTAAACTCCTCATTTGACAAAAACGGGAGGGGGTCAAATTTTAAACAAATCTAGTACCTTCTCTGAATGAGGATGTAAAAAATGTTGACAAAATAGTTCAATTTTGAACCAAAAAGAAAAAGAGATTTTTCATCTAAAATGATGATTCATCAACCAAAAAAATTATATTCAAAGAGAAATCTTGGGCCCAAAGTCAAATTTACAGGATGATCGAGCAAGTACTGATTTTAATGCCCTGTAAAGTCCAGATTTTTCCTATATTTATTTTCTAAAGTGTAAAATTGTGAAGTGAAATTTGTCATATTACATCATATTACATATGAAATCATTTTATATATTGAATCATATTGCATATAACATCATATTACATATGACATCATATTACATATGACATCATATTACATCATGAACATAAATCTCACATATTTCTTACTCCTGATCTTTAAAAATAAAAATTTGATATAAAAACAAAATAATTTAATAAATTTATGTGACAAATATATCCAGAAAGCACGGTAAATGGAGTCTTATAGAAAATTCGAATCAAGTTCAAATAATCGAATTTAATTCTATCATGAATAGTTCATCCGAAAATACCTTGGAAATGTGTTTTTTTTATGCTTTTTAAATGTTAAAAAAATATTAAAAGTACAATGTCAGATTATTAAACACGCGAAGAGTCATATTTTGTCAATGAAACCAATAATTTGCCCATTTTCGAGCATTGTAAGCAAGTGGAAAAAAATTTGTGTTGTTTAGATTCTATAAAAGTCCCACCATATGGAGTAAAGTACGTTTTTCAAGAGTTTTAAAAAACTCAGTAAGGATCTAAAAATGTTCTTTTTTCACTATGGATTTATTGATTTTCACTCCAAATAGAAAAATATCAACTCTCATGTACGGATTCTATAAAAGTCGCACCCCAAATTTTTTACAGTATATTAGGTTATTCTATATTTACCAATAGAATTAAGAATAACGACCATGGATGAGAGCAGAGTATAAAAAATCCTCATTTTTTCTGAATACAGAAAAAAACTGAAAAATGGAGAACTTTTTTAAAAGTATGACCAATTAGTTTTATCAATTCTTCCAGTATTTATACTATTCTGAGCTATCTTTTCCCCATTCCCGAGCATAGATCGTAAACTGCGCAATTTGGGGCTTGGTGATATCGCTACACTTAATTAGCATTACATCACACAGTGAGCCTCAATCATTTTCAACCGGAAACTTTTTACACTCCACTTTTCTTCACAGAATACTTTTTTCTAATGATTTTGAAGTGCTTTATTCTCAAATCGAAAATAAAATATCGATCCTTTTTTTGAAATAGGTAAAATTCAACCAAAAATAGAAACTGAATAAAAAAATATTATAAATGGATAAATTGAAAACTGATCGAATTATGGAGGTTTCGCAGAAATTTTTAAAGGGATCGAGTAGGGATCTGGCGAGTTTTCCCTATTTTTATTAGGGCTCTAGTGGGGAAAACTAGCGGGGGCCCTGTCGATAACGTAACGCTTTGTCCGCGAGAGCCCTACTAGACTTTCTAGTAGTGTTCTAGTAGGGGTCGCCCTTCCACAACCCTACCAAAAAGAAGTAACCCTGCGAGGTTCTTATGGGGGTATTTGTTCACTTAAACTCGATTTGATTGAAATTTTGTTAGAAATTGTGTACTAATATGTAAATCTGATCTAGTGTAAATAGGTCTGCGAGCAATTCTAAATGATATGCAGTAATAAGACGAATACCCTGTAAATCATATATAAAATTTCCACAGTATGTCCGAATCTTTATCATTTGAATATTGTTTAAAACAGCCACATTTTTTAAGCTTCTGTCATGGCGTCAGACGATATGCGTCTATGGCGCGCAGTATTCTGGCGGCAATTCAAAATACGCGTGTAGTTTAATTTTGAAATTCATGAAGTTTTGGGGATAAGGAAATCTCCAATTTTTCAACTAACCTAGTATTTTGCCACAAAAAAGTTCTTGAACATAAAGTTTAAAAAATCCTATATTTATTGAAACATTTTAAATTATTTTATTAAATTTGAACATTCAAAAAATAAAAGGGAACGGGATTTTTGATATTAACCTTTTTAAAGCAATTTTTAAAAACTTATATTAAGTTGTCTTATGCTACACAATAACTTTTGAAAATTTCTTTGAGCACGCGAAGAAGTATTAAAAAGTTATTTTTTTGTGTTGCATTTTTCTAAAAACAATACATTTCCATTTTCTGCTCTTAAATCTTGCAAGAAATTAACAAATAAATGTGGAAAAAAATTATAAACAACTTTGGTAGGTTATTATTGATCATATCTGTACACCATTTGTTTAAATGACTTTGATAATACAACTTGAAATAAAACTCCAAAAATAGAAAAAAGGACATTCATTTCTAATCTGAATGCCATATATTTCAATTTAACACAAATTAATTAATAAATTAACAGATTTTCCTTACTTATTCAAAGCTAGAAATTGCCCACTAGAACCCGATAGGGCCCCCATCAGTTTGTTCTAGACTAGAAATTCTGGGCAGGGCCCCATCAGAACCCAAGATCAAATAGGTAAAGATGGGGAAATTTCTGGACGGCCTGGTTTCTGTTTCTTGTCATTAAGGTTATGAAGAAAAAACTGTACTTCTCGAATTTTCAAGCATATGGACTGGAAATTCGTTCCAATCCACACAAAAAATCCATTTGTTTTCTTTTTTTTTTTAAAGAAAAAGATATTTAGTTAAACACGTATTTCCCGTAAGAAAAAAATACGCTTTTGTAAATTTTATTTAGAATCGTCAATATTAGCTGAATCGAGTTGGCATAAGTCTGTTTCATAGTGTCCCAAAAAAACCCCATAAGTGCCAAAATGTTTTTTGTTTTGTTTTTTGAGGCTAATTACGACTTATTTGCGGGTTTTAAAATGCTAATTGTTTAAAATACATTACAATCCTACTTTCTGCTGATAATTAAGTGTTTACATAAATTATTTAAACAATTTATTATTGTTTTTAGCAACTTTCTCTCAGAATAGAGTAAGAAAGGACGGTTTTTTCTGAAATTTTCCACTTTTTGTCCAATTTTCAATTAGAGTGACGTAATACTTCTTTAACGGTAACAAACATAATTGTTTAAACAATTTATCATTATTTTTATTAATATTCTCTCAGAATAATGCTAGAAAATTACAGTTTTTTCAAAAGATTTCTACTTTTTGTCCAATTTTCTAACTAGAGTGAGATGAATAATTAATCGAGGGTAACAGAATCAATTGTTTAAAAAATGTTTAATTATTATTATTAATGTTATTATTTATTTTTAATAATATTCAATTTGAATAAAGCTAGAAAGTTGCAGTTTTTTCTTAAATCTTCAATTATTTGCCTACTTTTCACTTGGAGTGAGTTACTTAATAATTAGTTTATAATAATTTTAATATATTTCTACAATATATACATATATATATATATATTATATCAGGTAATAATTAATTCAGTTTAGCAACAATAATTTTTTTAACAAATTATTGTTCATAACTATCTTTTTCTTTATAAATGCTAGATAGTTGCGATTTCATCTGAAATTTTTAACTTTTTACCACTGTTTACTTATTAAAGTAATAAATAATGCAAATTAACAAACATACTAGCTTAAATTTAAATTTGAGAAAAAAAATTGGACCACCCTAATGGGGTATAGTCCTAAAAGAAAAAATGTTACCAGTTCGAGGTGGCGGGGTGGGGGGTGGCTAAAAACTAAGGTTGGTATTTTGTTGAAAATTTAATTATTTTGTTGAAAACGCAAATATATTGGTAAAAATTCATCTTTATTTCATCAAGAATTGGACTACTTTGCTAAAAATTCATTTTTTTTTCTTAAAGGTTCATCTCTTTTTTGAAAATGTAACTATTTTGATAAAAATTCGTTTAATGTTGGGCTGAAATTATATTTTTTGAACAAAACATTAAAATATTGCATTTTTCGATTATTTTAATGTATAATAATGAATTATTAATTCCAATCAACAAACAAAAAAAAGAATTTTTAACAAAATAATTAAAGTTTTGACCAAACAGTGGAATTTTTAAACAAAGAAATAAACTTTCAACCAAAACGATGGATTTTCATCCAATAAGATTAAATTTTTATGAAAGAATAATAATTTTAATTGAAAATTAATCTCTTTGGCTGAAAATTTAACTACTTTGTTGAAAATTCGTCTTTTTTCTTGGTTGAAAATCAATCTTTGTTAGTTCAAGTTTAACGGTTTTTGTTGAAAATTTGTCTTTTTCGGTAGAAAAATAATCTTCTTTGTTGAAAATTCAGTTTCTTGTTCAAAATTTAACTATTGCAGTTGAAGATTCATAATTTTTGTTGAAAATTCATCACTTTTGGTTGAAAATTGAGTTATTTTGTGAAAAATGCAACTATATTGTTAAAAAGTCTTCTTCTTTATCAAAAATTCATCTATTTTGTTGCAAATTTATTTTTTTAGTTGAAGGTTCATCTCTTTGGTTGAAAATTCATGTATTTTGCTAAAAATTCGTCTTACTTAGTAGAAATTTAATCATCTTGCTGAAAAATTTATCCTTTTCGGTTAAAAATGTAATTGTTAGGTTGAAATATCAACTGTTACATGATTCGCTGAGAATTCATCTTTTTCGGTTGAAAATTCGATTAATTGACTTAAAGTTGAACTACTTTGTAAAAAAATTAAGATTCTTCATTAAGGATTCATAATTATAACTAAAAATTCAAGTATTTGCTTTTAAATGAACTCTAATGTTTAAAATTCTACTGTTTGGTAGAAAATTTATTTTTTTCGTTTGAAAATTCAACAATTTGGTAGAAAATTAAATTATGAGAAAGAAAAATTTTGTTCTCTAAAGAAAAAATGAGTTTAAAAACTTTTAGTTTTAAGATGGTTGAGGCTCACCGTGATAATTTCGGCAGTGTTAGTTAATTAAACTCGTAGGTGTATTATTATTATTTCACCTTGAAACACTCAGATAATTTGTCTTTAAAATAAACACAGATTAAAATCTCGTGAAGTTTCAGAATATTTTTTTATGTTTCTTGCGAATGATTAACAAACGAAAAAAAGTTATCTAAAATACATTGTCTTTATATCCATATATTAAAATTTTTTAATTTCATTTTCTTATTTTTTTGTTTGAATATATGCGTTTTAACTTTTTAAAAACCAAAACTTCTAATTTTTAAACCTGTATACAATTTACAATTATGTGAAAATTATCTTCTTCAACAGTTTTAAAAGCACTAATTAATAATATGTTACTAACGAAAAAAGATAGGAATGTATGTATGTATATGTGAATGTTCATAAAATTTCGAGTTTAAAAAAACGACAATTGACTTTTATATCCGAAAAGATGATTTTTCAATGAAAAATATAATTTTAAATCAAGAATGATGAATTTTCCACTAAATAGTTCAATTTTTAACTGAAAAATATAAGTTTTGAACTATAGAAGGAATAGTTAAATTTTCAGGTCAAAAAATCAATTTCTAACGACAACAAAAAACGATTTTTCTGCAAGTTGAATTGAACCAAAAAAGACGACTTTTTGACAAAATACATGTATTTTCTACGAAATAAGTGAATTTTCAACCTTTAAAGGATATATTTTCAAGCACAAATTGATCAGTTTAATTTTTAGATAAGAAAATTATTTAATATAAATCTGTATTATCATCGGAGAAGGTAACGAATCGAGAAGAGAAATCCATACATTTCCGGTCAGGTACTCTAACCACTGAGCTACAGAGAGATCAAAGGAAGAATCCTTTTTTCTGAAATACACTTTATTTAGCAAGATGTTACATCAATTTTAATTATAAATCTGTATCATCATCGGAGAAGGTAACAAATCGAGAAGAGAAATCTATACATAAAATGGAAATCTACAATATCGACCAAAGTTATATTCTCCTATACAGAAAATA
>JAABKJ010014852.1:0-10030 GCA_011634705.1 Andricus grossulariae
AGTAATTGAATAATTTCGGAAATTTTAAATGGTTACAATTTTAAAGTTCTGAATTTTCATGTTGAACGCTAAATATTCTCTCCTTTGAGAGGTTTTAATTTTGCAATTTAAGTTTAATTGGTTGAATTTTGGAAAATATAATCAGCCATTTGGAAATTATTAATTTTTTTAACGATTTTTCACTTAAAATAATTTGAATTTTAAAGCGTTTGCGAGTATAAAAAAGTGATGATATCACAATTTTTGATAATTGAAATTTTTTCAGAGTAGACATTTTTTCATATTTAGGGATTCCCATTTAAAATTAATATTTATTTTTTATGTTTTTTTTTAATAATTCAATTCATTTTTTGACTCTAAAAAAAATTGTCTCATCAGCTTTAATTTTAAATTATAATTTTGTTGCGTAATAACAATTTAAAATTTTAGAATTTGAGAAGATTAGACTTTAAAGGATTCAATTTAGGTCTAAATTTCAAATTGTCAAATTTTAATTGCTCTGAATTTAAAATGATTCGAATTCAAAAGTTTTTTATTTTTTCATTTTGAACGCTCTTAATTATAACTAAAAGAATTTCAATTCCTCTGAATTTTAAATGATCTATTTTCCACAATTCGAACCTTAAAATATTCAATTTTTAACGTTTTAATATTGTATTATTTTCGACATTTTAATTCGAAATAACTCAATTTTGAGATTCTTCAATTGATGAATGATTAATTATTGTTTGAAAAATATTTAAAACATAATTTTAGGAAATTGGTTTAATAAAGATATTCAAATTGTTTATATGATTCAAAGTCAAGAGATTTCTTGCAAAAAAGTTTGCTGATGCTTATCGAGTATATATTTTTTCCAAACCGGAAGAAATCACGAATATTTAAAGAATTTAAAGAATGTGAAGACAAACAATTTATTTTTCAACAAAGTAATTCAAATTTGAACCGAGTACATAGTTGAATTTTCGACCAAAGAAGATTAATTAGGTTATTTTAAACAAAAATTATTTTAGTTCAAAAATCGAACTTACAATGTGAAACAATTTTCGGTTATGTTAGTGTTTTCCGTCGGAAAATAACATTTTTTCGAGAAAAATACAAAACCTTCTTAATTGCATAAAAATATTTGATATTAATTCAAAATTTAATATATCAATTACCAAAATATTATCCTTGCTTTTCTTTTTGGTTTAAAAATACATCTCTTCGAGAAATTTCATCTTTTTTATCAAGAATGCAATTCTCTCTCTGTTGAATATTTAACTTTTTTCTGGACGTTTTTTTTTCTGCCAAAAATTATTTTTCAAGTGATTATTCAACTATTTTAGTTGAAGTTTCATTATTTTGGACGAAAATTCATAATTTTTAATAAAAGATTAATTTTTTCAACTGCAAAATTAACTATTATTTTTTCGATCAAACATTTATCTTTATCAGTTGAAAAATCAACAGTTTCAGTAAAAATTCGTGTAGTTTGTTGAAAATTCATCTTCTTTTGTACACAATTTTGTAGTAGAAATTTCATATTTTTTTTGGTTACAAATGCAACTGCTTGATTGGTTGGTTGAATTCAACTGCTTTTTATATAAATTATTCAAAATCTTTCATTTCTCAAGGGACAACTCTTATACTTTTCGTTGATAATTCAACATTTTTAATTAAAAATTCATTCACTGGATTGAAATTTAAACGACTTTTGTAAAAATCAATTTTTTAAGATTTATTGTTTTAGTTGAAAATTCATCTCTTTTGCTGAAAATTTAACCAGTTTACTGAAAATTATATTTTTTGTGAAAAATTATTCTTCTTTGTTTAAAATCCATTATTTGTGTGGAAAATGCAACGGTTTGGTTTAAAATTTACCTAATTTGGTTAGCGACTCAACTTTTTTGTTAAATTTACATTTTTTGGATGAACTAAACTATTTTTCCGGTATTTGGTTGTTTACAAACTTAACTATTTGGTAAAAACTTAATCTTTTTGTTAAAAATTCATCCGCTTGAATTGATTTATCTTTTATTCTAGAAAAATATTCGTCCTCGGTTAAAAATTCAAATTTCTTGATCAAAGAATACATTTTTGTTGAAAATTGTACTTTGTCTAAAACAATCGCCTTTTTGGCTTAAAAGTTCAACTATTCGGTTAAAGAGATAATTTTTATTGTTTAAATTGCAGTCTTATCTTTTAAAAACTCGTCGATTTAATTGAAAATGCATCTTCTTAGGTTTACAATTTAACCACTTTTGTTAAAGAAATTTTTTTGTGAATTTTATTATTTTAGTGAAGTCATCCATATTTTTTTTAATATTTAACGGTTTTTTTTAATCGTTCTTCTGGAATGGAAATTTAGCTATTATGTAAGGCAAGTGATCTTTTCAGGTTCAAAATTAATGTTTCTTAGTTGAAAATTGACTTTTTTGTAGAAGATACAACTGTCTTCTAAGAAATGTGTTTTTTTTTCTGGTTTGAAAATCTATTTGGTAATGAATGTAACTGCTTAAATAAAAATTAATGTTAGTTGTTGAAAATATATATTTAGTGGGGTAAATATGTATCTCGTTTAGTAGAAAATCTTTTTTCGAAAAATCAACTATTTTTTATTATTTATTACGATTTATTTAATTTTTACTTGAGCGGTTTGAAATATCCTTTTATTCTGCTGTATGATAAATTAGAATAAAACGCTGTCACAAATTGAATAGTTTATTGCGATGAAAAAATGTTGATAGAAAAATGTAAAAAAAAATCAGCAGCAGGATTCGAGCCCGGACTATGCGGTTACAAACTCGAAACCGCCTGCCTCTCTCTAACTAACTGCCATTTTTGTTGAAAACTCATGTTCTTCATTTGAAATTTATATTTTTATTTAAAGATTCAACCACATGAATGGAATTTTTTTTAGTAGAAAATTCAAATCCTTGGTAATGATTTTTCTGAAAATTAAGTGTTCAATTTTTGGTTGACTGTTTATCTATCATATATATGCAATTAAAATATTGAGTTGAAATTTGTGTTTACTAATTTAAAATTAACGTTCTTTTGGAAGAATCATCTCTTTCGATTGAAGAGTCAACTGTTTTCTGAAGCATTCGAATTTTGAGTTTGGAATCTTAACTTTTTCGTTGAATTTTTTTTTCGTAGAAAATTAATCTTTTTCGTGGAAATCAACTATTTGTTATTATTTATTACGTTTTACCCAATTTTGACTTGAGCGGTTTAGAATATCTTTTTATTGTGCAGCATGATAAATTATTATGTAACGTTGTCATAAATTTAATAGTTCATTGCGATAAAAAAATGTTGATAAAAAAATAGAAAAAAATTCCAGCAACAGTATTCGAGCGGGGACTATGCGATTACAAACATGAAATCGTCTGATCTAACCGGAAGTTGAAAAACTCCCGCATTGCAGTTCATGTAACATCCGTGGATTTTTTAAAAGCCTTTTTTCTCGAAAATAGCTGAAAATTCCATCTCCCTACTTTATCATATCACAAGTTTGGTAATTACGTCAGAGAATTGAATAAAAAAACTGATCACCTGTAGCAAATGAAAAACTTCTTTTTCCAATTTTAAGAGAAGGTAATTTACTGAGGAGGTTCCTTCTTGGTTCATCATCGGCCGATTCTGTAAAAGGACAAAATGAATGTATCAAGATGTAACAAATGTTATTGAATGTTGAAACTCCGCCAAGATTTCACAAATTTCGAAAGATTTCGAAGATTTATAGAGATTCCAACGTTTTTTTATGAGACCTTCATAAAATTTAATTAATTTTGTGTAAATGAGCTTCCGGAAATTTCAGTGAGTTCAAGTTATTTTCAAAGTTTTTAAAGAATCACAGAGCATTTCAAAAACTTCAATAGACGTAAACAAAAATCCTGTAGGGTTTCTACAAATTTTGATGAATATTGAAAAAAATCGCGAGAATAATCGGATTCTATTATCTCTCAAAGTATTTCAAATATTATAGGGTATTCTACACATTTCAAGGTATTTATAATTTTTATCAGAGTTCAAATGATTTCTACAGATTTCTAACTATTAAAAACATTGCAAAAAGATTCCAAAAGTTCTAAAGGAATCAGGAGATTTTACAGATTTTTTCAATGTAAAGGTCATTTATGCAAAATCCCTATTTCTTGAATGATAGGGGAAGGTAGGTTTTATGGAAAAACTTAGTGTCCCGTAGGATAGGTCAAGTCCCGTGGGATAAGGGAAAGGTGGTTTCAGATAAGGTGTGGTCCCATGGGATAGGGGGCGTCCCAATACTGCAAAAACAGAAGTAACTTTTTGTTGCGGGTAATTTTTAAGTAAACAAATTTAAATTTTTCCGAATGAAAAAAAAAACAGGATTCAATGGAGTTGACATGGTAAAAATTTCCAATGTGGTGGCTAGATCAGCTATACCACATCACATCACATTGATAACCGAATTATCAGCGATTGAGATTAAAAACTGCAGTGCTAAAACGATTTTCGTATAAGATTCCAAATGTGCTTTTTTGCGCAATTAAAATTTTCTACATATCTTGGAAATTGCCTAAATATGGAGATCATAACACTTTTCGAAGTGATGACCAAAAAAAAGTTTTTAGTCGAAGGTGCAGGCGGGCTTCTTGGATATTGTGTCAAATACACTCATATACGCTCATATAGCGATGGAGGGCAGTACGACGGGTATGCGTGGAAGGACTTTTCCTGTTGTAAGAGGGAGAGAGAGAGTACTAGAGGAAAGAGGAGAGGAGTAAGGTTGCGCAAAATGGCGCTGATCGGGCACAGGCTAGTTTTGTCTAGCGGGCGCGAGGACTTGTTCCCTCAGACCTTGCGGCGAGCCAGACGTCTAGCTGTTTCATTCCCTGCGGCGCATTACGCTAGCTGGCAGGCGGGGGTAGCGCGACACGTTTGATGTCGCCTTCAAGAAGGCGCTGCCAGGCAGTGAGGCCGTCCATTAGTGGAAGGCGGTAGAGAGAGAGAGAGGGAGGTAGGTGGTCGCCGAGTGCGGCATTTGTTTAACATTTTTGTGTTTGAGGGCGGGGGGAGAAGATGGATGCAGAGGAAAGGCGAGGAGAGGTTGAGTGGAAAAGGATGGAGGGAGGACTTCCCTGAACGATCTCATCAACCCTGGAAACGTTTCGAAGGAGGTGAAAGAAGCGATGGAGAGAACGTCTCCGGCGTCTGGTCTGCTGACAGGAATAGTACGTTGTCATTGGAACCCGGTCCCTCGTCAGAACGAGGCGGCCCCGGGGTATGGTCGTCGATTTCCTCGACGGAACGAGGAGGCACTATTGTACTGCCTGTTTCTTCTACTAGGCAACTCAAGCAGGGTTCGTCTGGGCAAGCCGGTGAAACGGCACGTGCTTCGTTTACAATTCGAGGTGTTCCCGAAGAATTTAGGACTCGAACCTGCAATCATTCCTGCGGGGCAGAAAGAGCGATAGTGGGTGGTACTTTTGGTTCCCTTCGACAAGAAGGTGGATCTAAACAATCCACGTAGATGGGTCCGCGACTCGAGCTAGCTATCGAGGAGCCGTCGCGAGAAGTCAGATTAACGGGCGGAAAAGCATACCGCGGTTCTTCCACAAATTTCGCCACCTTCAACCAAAGCGGAATGGCACGACTCCTGGCCGTCTTCCGCACACGGGGATCACACGTTCTTTCGCATCCTTTCCGAATCTACAATAACTTCCACTGCACGTCTGGGAACAAACCTGGATTATTGAGGTGATAAATTCCTGCGTCGACCGGCTGAGTTTGTTCGACGGCCTCCGGTTGGTCCAGTTCCACGGCCGGTTGCGGTTCTAATGCGACAGCCTGACGCTGCTCTTCTCACTGCCGTCGGGCTAATTCGAAGGCCTGCTGCAGCTTTTCTAATTGCCGAGCTAACTCTGCCACCCGGCGTTGTTCTTCTGTACGACGCTGGACTTATAACTTGACGGCTCTTCGTTCCCGCTCTAATGCGGCTTGTCGCTGCCGCTCGATAGCCGCTGCTCCCGTTCCTCGACGGTGAGTGAGGCCTCCTCCTCCTGCAGGAAGCGGCGCTAGCGGGTCCGACGATCAGGGCGAGTGTTTTTCGAACGCCATGTCATCAAGGGTATTGTTGTTTGAAGAGAATCCCCCGTTCACGAACCGGACGGCGGAACAGAGAGATGGGTGACGGCGATTGCGGCCAGTGTATGCTCACGGATTACCGGGAGATGTTTCAGCCTCTCTTCTCAAAATGCCTTTCAATAGGAAGTTCCAACCTTTCGGCAAAGCCCCGTTCCTACAAAAAGGAATTCAATCC
This sequence comes from Andricus grossulariae, assembly GCA_011634705.1. Classification (NCBI taxonomy): domain Eukaryota; kingdom Metazoa; phylum Arthropoda; class Insecta; order Hymenoptera; family Cynipidae; genus Andricus; species Andricus grossulariae. Next base: position 6,287 of record JAABKJ010014852.1, read on the forward strand.
GTGAACGGAGAGGACAAGCCTGTCAAACAGCCTCTGTTTCCAGATAAGATGAGACGAAACACTTAGACTTTGTTGCGTAGATGGAAAACCACTTCCTCTCCTGAGGGTGGAGAGCTGGCAGAGACACTTGGATGCTGACGATCTGTCAAAACGCGACACTATGATGGATCCGAATGCAGGAACTCACGAGAAGAATCCGAGCAAAATTCACCAAACACGTACACTGCTGGAAAAGACTGACGAACTGCTGCAGGAAGAAATAGGAGAAGATCAAAAAAATTTAAGAACGGAAGGCTGCTATGTTGAAGGAAATTCTTTATTTTTGTAAGCGAGGAAGGTAGAGCTACCGCAACTACTCTCCCGAAAAATCGTACGACTGAACTCTGAGACTCTCGTCTCGCTCCCGGTGACCGGGTACAGAGCTCGCTGTGGCAGTGCACAATGGGCCGATTTATCTAGGATGAGCAGACTCGTCGTTTAGAACTCCGTGAAATCCCTAATTTGTCACGTAGGCCCTTCACTCAAATTGTCCCTCAGGAAATTTGATTAGAAGATTACACGGACGAACTGCTTGGATTTTTCGAGGTTCTCAATTCAAACATCTGACATATGACAAAAATTAACAACCAACTATATTCAACCCCATCATTACTACTTGACATCGATTCACCCAACGCTGATATCGCCCAATATCTTCAATTGCAATATAAAAGTTGATGATTGGCTTTTCGGATATGATTTCAAATGCGCGCTTATGCGTCACTTTCAAATAAAAAAGGCCATAATCAACCGCCTCACAACTTACTATTGATCAACCTCACGGAGATAACACTTAATGACATGAATTGCAATTTAAAAGTTGATAATCGGCTTTTAGGGTAGAATTTCAAATGTGCTGATACGCCCAACTTCCGAAATTAAGAAAAAACCATAATCAAACCCCTCATTACAACTTCTCGTTGATCCACCGCACGTTATATTACAAAATAACTTTAATTGCAGCGTAAAAAGTTGATAAAGGTCTTTTGAAATAGGATTTTAAATGCGCTCACATGCGCCACTATGAAAATTAACAAAAAGCCATATTCATTATTCAACTTTCTCATAAATACTTGACATCGATCAACAAGATGCTGATATAGCCAAATAACTTTAATTGCAATATGAAAAGTGATGATTGGCATTCGGATACGATTTCAAATGCGCTGATATGGACCACTTCTGATAACAAGAGGTAATGAGGTAATGATTATGGTTTTTGTTATTTTTAAATGTGGCGCATTTAAGCGCATTTGAAATCCTATCCGAAAAGCCTATTATTAACTTTCATATTCCCATTCAAGTCATTAAGTGATATCAGCGTGAAGTGGATCCATGTCAAGTCATTATGAGGAGGTTGATTATGACTTTTTCTTAATTTTGAAAAAAGCGCATATGAGCGCATTCAAAATCCTAGCTGAAAAGTCCATTATTAAGTTTTATATTGCAATTCAAAATATATGGTGATTTCAGCGAGGGTGGATCGATGACAAGTGGTAATCAAGGGTTTGATTATGGCTTTTTGATAATTTTAAAAGTGGCGCATCAAAGCGCATTTGAAATCCTTTCCAAAAAGCCCTTAATCATCTTTTATATTGCAACGAAACCTATTCGGTGCTATCAAAGTAGGTTGAATCGAAAGTGGCGCATATGAGCCTTCACCTACGATTGAAATTTTGTTGTTGTTCATCACTTTGAAAAGTGTTATGACCTTCATTCCTTGGGCAATTTTGAAGAGACGCAGAAAATTTTGATAGCGCATATGAGCGCATTTGAAGTTCCTACGAAAATCCATTCATTCCGTTTTAAACTCCATATCTTGGATAATTTGAAAGACATCCAACAAAAATGGTGGTGTATATGAGCGTATTTGAAATCCACTACAAAAATTCCGTTCATCGCTGCGGATTGAAAACTTTCTTGTTTGTTGGTCATTGCTTTGTAAAGTAATGAAACCTTCGTATCGCAGACAGTTTTTAAAGTTTGCAAAAAAATTGTAATGGTGCATATGAGCATATTTGATATTCTTCCGGGCGGGCTGAAGACATTTTTATTATCAAACGATTTTGTTTTTGTTGGTCATCACTTTGCAAAGTCTCAAAACCTTCGTATCGTGAATAGTGTTTGAAGTTTGCAAAAAATGTTTGATTAGCGCATTTGGAGACGAATTACTGCATATCCGTAATTTTGAACCTCTTTCAGAATTTAAGTCTATTATTCAAGTGAGGCACCCTGATGTAAGGAAATATAAGGTCAGACCTGCGGGCTCCGAGAGTGGGTCCTACATTCCAGATCCCCTTTAAGAGAAACCTCTGTGTAACCACTGAAAACAATGATTGCACTGGAAGCCAGACCTTCCAGAGAGGCATCGCTTCATTAGTGGAGCATGTGAGATGCCTCAAAATAATGTCTGATTTGCTAAAACTAGTTTGCGTAATTATTTATTGGATTAGATCATGTCAGTTGTTCTCTCCAAACACTGTCTTAGATACTGTAAAGTATATAAGAAAAATGTCAATTCAGGACGATGTCCTAGCAGGTACAACACAGGACAATGATGGTCTATCTACTTTCAATCGCACCAAGTAGTTTTACAATGATTATTGGTATATGAAGCAGCTACTTGAAGAAACTGAGCTAAACCCTCTTCAGAGACCCAAGAGACTGGCCAAGAGTCTATTTTGGAACTATTAATGGTTTTTGAAGTAGCACCAGCGGCCGCATTTGCTGAACTGAAAAATGTTCTCATGGCGTAAACAAACTAGCAATAATTACTATTAATTACACCAAGATAATTATAATTGCTGATTACTAAAATTCTATCATCAACATGCTTGGTGGAAATTATCTTTTTACACAGTGTCTGGCGTTGTTTTGGAAAACAGAAATCTTAGTTATAGTTATGTTTACAAGCAATCCGTTTTGTAAACGATACAGCGATAGGGCCTCGAGTTTGCTATTTAGTTCCATGGGTGCATTCAAGGGAAGGATCGAGTCGTCCGCGTATGCCAACACTACAATTTTTAGTACACAATCTAAAGAGAGACCTCTACAACTTTGATTTACAACTATAGTTTCAAGTTCACTAGTGCATTATGAAAATGAGGAAGGACTTGGTACATCTCCCTGTAGAACACCCTGCGATACCTTAAGATGGCATCATCCTTTTTCTGTAGCATAGTCGTAGCTAGGCACCTCCAAGTATTTGGCACTTATTCAGCAATTGAAGTTTCGTTAAATAGTTGTTCAAACTAGAGTACTTAGTTTTCAGGCAGCCTTCAAGAAAAATATAGCTGATTAGGTCAGATCCAGCTGCTTTATCATATTTAGATTTTTCTAGACTTGAATTCAGCACACAAAAGGTTGTAAAGTGGTCCAGCTGTACCACGTGTCTGCATTGATTATGTTAGGTGCGAAAAATTTCTTACGCCTCTTGCTGATAATAGACCAAAAGGATGATGAGTCATTGGACGGAGCTATTTCATGAACAATATTATTTCCATAATCGTTTCGTGTGGAACAAAGGTATGTCAGCGAATCTAATCCCCATTCTACTAAACACTTTGAACAATCAACAGTACATAGCGTCTAAATTGTGGTTGAAATATACTGAAAAATAATATAATTTAATAAAATTTTACTTCAACCACGGAAGTTGTACTTTTACAATAGTTGGATTTCATACCGAAGACCAAAGGAATATTT
>JAABKJ010014853.1:0-10029 GCA_011634705.1 Andricus grossulariae
TAAATACAGAAATATTAAGCGTATCGTTTAATACAAGATTCTATAAAATTGAGCTTAAAATATTAACTCTTTTTTTTTTTGTGAATCCGATATTAAAACTGAAAATTGCATTTTGAAAACAAAAACGTCATTCCCGTACGTGCGTTAAAAACGAGTTTCGGAGAGAAAAAATTATAAAACCCATTCCGTTACTTGTTCAGCGGTGTTTTAGGTGACTGTTTATGATTAAAATCTGTTATTTTTTTTATAAATAATAAAAAAGTCTAAACTTCATAATTTTTCTCGCATCATTTCCGTACGGTACAATAGAAGAGCCGTTTTGTTTACTGTCTCCTATCCTCTATTTATAAATATACAGATCTCAAGAAGTGAGCTAAATAAGTGAATTAGAAAGGAAGAGATGTGTTGGAAATTATATTACAGCACAGCTAGGTAGATTTGCTTGTTATTACAGCTCAAAGGTTCTGATATTTTTATATAAAAATGTTAGAAAATTTAGTGTAGTTTTCCATACACCTGCTGATTTTTCATGAGTTAATATTTTCAATTTTGATCAAAATGGAAGCATAATTTATTACTCAGTTACTTAGTTAGTGTGTGACACGATGTAATAAATAGGTTTTAATACATTTGAAAGACTGCATAATAAATCATGTACATAATTTTAGTGAATGTTGAATCTTTAATTGTACTACAGTCACGTTGTTTCCATTTGTGTAATTTAAAAACGTGTTTATTGAAAGAAAAAATAATAGTAACAATTAGATTTTTAATTTAATACGCCACCTCACTTATATTCGAAAAAAATTATGTACAATAGTTATAAATATTTCGTTTTTCCTAAACGGCACGCGTTGCATCATTCGCTTTTGAAAATTTTAAAAGATCGCGCTCTCTTTCATCAAGCTCCTAACCTCAAATCCACTTTCCGTATTTCATATACGAATTTCATTATTATTTCTTATTTTCAAAACTGCCCCTTTTGGATTATGAATTTTTAGACGTGATAAGATCAATTTCCATTATGGAATATTTCATTCTTAATAATAATGTGATTGCCACTGTAGGTGCTAAAGCCAACAAATTGAAAATTACCCATATAAGAGAAAGGATAAAAAAGCGGCAGGGATAATGAAACAGATATGGGGAATAGGTAAAAGAACGTTCAAGAAAGATTGGAGAAGGAGAATATGGTTATTTGATACGCTGGTATGGCCGGTATTAGGTAATGGAGCGGAGATATGGGGATGGAAGGAAAGGAAAGAGACTAATAGTTTACAAGAAAGGTATATAAGGTGGACACTAGGAGTACACTGGAGAACGCCTGGATATATGTTGAGAGAAGAAGCAGAGGGATAAATTAAGTACTAGAGCGGGTAAGAGAGCATGGCAATTCGAGACAAAGTTAAGAGAGGGGAAGAGAGGTGAGTTAGCGAAAAAGTGTTTGAAGGAGGTAGAAGAAAGGTGAGGGAGGGCAGTATAACTAACAAGATGGGAAGATGATAGAAGGGAGTTTTTTAGTGCTAGATATATAGAAGAGGGAGTGGAGTAAGCTATGAAGAATTGGAAAGAAGGGGCAGGGAAAGAAAATTAATGGTAAGATGGGGAATGATTGAGGTATCAAAATATAATAAATGGTATAAGATGATTAAAAAGGAAGGAGTACCAAAGTATTTAGAAAAGTGATGGGAAGAGAGGAGGTGGACCAGAATAGCAAGATTTAGATTGGGAAATGAGGTAAGGGAGGAGATGTATTGGGAAAAGGAAGAGAACAGAAAGTGCAGAATATGTGAATGGGAGGAGAAACATGGGAGCATGTATGGGAATGATGCAAGAGAGGAATGGAAGATAAAGGAAGCTGGCAAGAGAATGTGGTAAAGATTCTAGGGGAGGATGCAATTGATGAAGAGTGGATAAATGAGTTGGAGGGGGCTAAAGGGGCGAATGAGAAAGAATGAAAGAATGGATGTGGAAAAATGAAACGGAAGTCGCATAGATTAGAAGCGTAAAGATCTGTAAGTAGTTACAGGTAGATATTATGTGATAGTATAAATAGATTAAGATGCGGATGCGCTCGCTCTCACTCGCTCTCTCGCTTTCGATCGCTCGCTCACTCTTCCGACAGTAAAATTTCGCTATATTAATATAGAAGTAAGGAGCTAGATATAAGAGTTGATGTAAATAGTTGTAAATACTAGTAAATAGTAAGGGTAAGATAATATGAAGTTTATGCATGGTCTTGTAAGAAACGGAAGTCATGTAAACCCTTAGATGACACATTATGAATAAAGAAGAATAGGTGTTATTTTGCATGCAAACTGAAATACTATGCATTTATGTAACTTGCATAAAGTTCCGGTATCTACTCATCACGTGTCTCGCGCTCCGCGTTCGATTAAAGTATGTACAAAATGCGAAATATTTTATAATATTATAATAACTGTGTCATAATTATATTACAGGCATGTTACATTAGTTTCTGTACATACTTCCAGGACTACTTATTCAGATCTTGAAAAATAAAGTATATATCTTAGTCTTTTTAATGATTTTATTCCTTATCTTGCATCGATCTTTATTAGCAGTAATTTATAGCTAAAACCATAAATATTGGCGGTAGAAGGCTGGCTAAGAAACTAGACCTGTCCTTTTGGACCAATAAAGACCACAAGTAAATGAAATATAGATTATATAATATGAGTTAATTATAATAAGGACGGGTATCTATCAAGAAGACTCCTTCAGTACTTCATTAAAGTAAAGACCATAAGGTAGAGTGTACCAAAGGTAATTCTGATCGGAAAATCCTTCCGAAAGTTATCGCCCCGTCAGACTACAGACAGACACACACAGATATTTTTGTAAAACTAGTTTTTTCTACCTCAGGTCTTTTTAAGACGAGAAACTTTTTTGTTAGAACCTTTCATCGTATTGGGCCTTTTTCAGCTATACATTTGAATTTTCGATTTTTGTTATGGCATTTTCCACGTTTAAAAATAAAAACTTTTATTCCTATTAAAAAATGCTTATAGACAATTTTTTAGAACTTTCTAAAGCGAATAATTTTGTCTGTGGACTATTTATCGTATCTAGCGTTGTTTAAAATAAAAATTGAATTTATAATTTTCCTAGTTTTATTTTTCATGCATAAACCCAAAAATTGGCGCTAGGCGACTGGCTAACGAATACTCCAATACTCATACCAATACTCATTGATTCAATCATTATTTGAAAGGAAGCAGACATGATTTTAGAAACGTAAAATTCGTAATTATGTCGTCTGATCTTAAAAATAGAATTTCTTCTACGTAAAAGGTTCTTTTGTTGATTTTTTTTAAAGGAACGAAGGGAGATATATTTTCCTGTAACATCCGTGGTATTCGAAATTATTTAGAAAGGTCAGAGAATCTTACGTACATAATAAGAATGTAAGTAAATAATAATAACTGATTAACATTTTTATAAATGAAGTGGCACATACAAGTAATTCTTAATTTGATTCAGAAATATGTATGAAACTTCAAAATAGCTCACTTCTACAAGCTTTTTTATTTGATTTGCTCTGCGGCTATGTGAGTATGTATGCTGTCGTACTTTCGAAAAAAGGCTCTATCTACGTTTTGCCGTAGAGGTCGCCTTCGCGTTGCGGCGTAAAAATAAACTGGCCTTACGGACAAATGAACACAGAGTCTTTACCTTCAAAAGTACGGCCGCATGTACATATGCAGAGTCAAATCAAGTATCCTAATTTTGACACACTTGCACACATCCAGTCGACTTAAAACTTTGTATAAAAACGTATTTCCGATGAGAATACAATATTCTATCGAATTTGAGTTGACACACCCATCCCGACCCACGCGAACCAGACTTTTATACTGTTACAAAAACATAAAAAATATGGATATCTGTGAAAAGATATTAAAGAGTAGTGATCAAATTTTAGTTCAAGACCCTCCCACCTGCACCTTTGATGGCTGTATTGTGATTTGACAAACTTTTACATATCTAATTCACTTGTAACTTTGCATGCATACGTTGTTTTGAGTTGATATATGGATATATACTGTTAGAAAACCTCAACAATGTGGGTATGTATAAAAAGATCTTGGAAAGTAGAGTTCAAATTTGAGTCAGCCCCCCACCCACTTCCCAGAACAAGAATCAAATACTTTGATCAAGGAAACCCCAAGGCTAACCAGATTAAGACGCATTACGTCGGGTATCTTTCAAGGACAATCCATCAGTCCATTACGAGAGATTACGATATCAATCACGACAAACTTTTCATGCCGATTCCTAAAGAATTTTTGATGAAAACAAAATTCTTCAACTTTGAAATTGCTATCTCGAATATTTGTCGAAATATCTATATTTTTATATGAACATTTTTTCAAGACCCCCCCCCTCCCTTTTTTAAACCCTTGTCGGGGGTAAAGTCACGTCGGCCATACTCACTCTCATTCTCCTTTTCAGCGATGACCCCATTTTTATACCTCTTTTCTGGATGAGAGTAACTGGCGACCCCCCCCCCATAAAACCCTACCCCTTTTCAGATCCCACTGCCGTTTTAATATCCATTCTCGGGGGTAGAGTGTCTTCGGCGAAACTAGAGCATGGCGTCTAAATCTTATAAAAATTTAAGAAATCCCAATCAGCCATGTGGCCAAACGTTTGCTTTTCATCATAGCCACGAACGAAACCAAATGACTGATGAGATGAGGATATTTAAAGTTAATTTAATACGATGTTTAAAATCTTTTGCGATGATGTTGTAGATAAAAAATTAGGAGCATAGTATAGATTGGAGTTCGTCTTTTACCGCTGTTATCCTTAAACAGTGGCCGCGAGCATTGGAGGTGACGACAGTCCCCTCTGGATGCTTTCTTAAAGCTACCATCTTGTTATCACTATTTTATTATGAGAAGTTTTAGGCTCCGGAAACATTGATACGTTGAGTGCTAAAGAATGAGAAATTCCTGGGCGTACGGCAAGACGGGCATTAGATCAACACCATAGAAGTGCCGAAGATGATAATATAACACTATTAGAGCCGCATTGTGTCTCGCTATATACCCGTAGCATGCATACTTTGAGCATCCACTGAGAACATGTCCAAGTGCTTCTGGCTCTCGCTTGCACGCTTGGCAGTTGGAATCGCCTACAGGTACATTCATTGTGCAGTAGCGGTAAACTAAGGTGCCTAAGGCCCTCTTGACAGAGAAAAAGAAATCCCTCAGTCTCCGATCTCAATCCAGCAGACTTGAGAAACATGTTGGACAAACCCATCGATAGTTCTTGTCCACGTATAATGCCGTAGAATTTACCATAAAGGGGTTTGTTAGCATGTTCTCTTAGTAGAAGCTAATGTTCTGCATCCTGAACACGACTTTTTACCACCAAAGGTGTTAGTGATACTAGGCCATGTGTAGGGTCGCTGGTATCAAATGGGACATCAAGCTCTTCTGCGGTCCTATCTGCGGCATGGTATAGAAACGCAGGGCGTAGCCAGAATCGTTCTTAGATAAAGACACTCCAAGCTTAGCAAACCTCTACCCCCTTTACCTCGAGGGAGATATATTCGAGGTACGGAAGATCTAGGATGATGACTTCGTTGGATTGTCATCATCTTGCGTGTGCTTCGGTCAAGTTGCTTCAACTCATCGACGTTCCATTTTACTGCACCAAACGTGTACAGCAGTATAACAACAGCCAGCAAATTGTTCACCCGGATCTTATTCTTCCCAGATAATTCGGAAGCCCAAATTTTTCTGAGAATTTGGTGATACCTTTTTTCAAGGGCCGATTTTAACACACGCACATTTTGGGTTTCCGCTTGCGGTATTCAAATATACGCATATGTTTCTCCATTACCAAGATGTTGAATGGTATTTCCACCTATGAGTTGAACATTCTGATCGTTACCCAATAATGTAATTTCTAGTCTTCCTTCGTGTAGGTGGACGCAGGCACACTTGTCCAGACCAAAGCTCATGCCAATCGCTTTAGAGTACCTATTTACCGCCACCACAAGGATGTTAACCTCCGCTTTTTCTACGTGCCTTTAACGAGGTTCTGGTGGTGTGGATTCCACCTTAAGCTGTAGGTCCTTCCATCATGCACTTGGCTGCAACCCAGTCCGTGAATGTTGGGGTAAAAACCAGGCTTTGCACAATATGTCAAATTCGGCACACTACTCTTATCATATCACTTGATTGCATTACAAAAATGCGTCCGTGATCGATAATATTTACCGGGACAGTCCCGTGCAGACTATTAAAAAATCCAACTCGAACAAAATTGCCTTCGATATATTGGGCTGTAGCCATCTCAAGCCTGATACAAAAATGAGCTTTCTCATGATAATACTTCTAATATTCAATATCTAATACTTCTAGTTTTTATTGTTCTTCACTAGTAAAAACTGCATGGCGTACGCATAAAACATTGTGTCCAATACTTTTCCCCGGATTTCTTCAAATTTGACGGCACTTGATAAAAAACTGTTCATTCTGTCAGGTGTTTAATTTCAAATTCAAGAATTTTCAATTTAATACCTTTTAGATTAAGCAATTAAAAACAAAGAGATTTAAAAACTAAAATTTTCAAATTCAAGACTTGAAAACTGAATCATTTTAAAGGAGTCTTAGCAAATGAAACAGTTTCAACAATTAGAACTGCACAATTTTTAACATAATAATGAAATAAATTAAAAAGTTCACTCTAAGAACTTGAACAGAAAAATTAAACTAAAAAATGTATCTCTTTCATCCTAAATCAAATGTCAAAAATACAAAATTTGACCCCATTCAACGTACTACAAAAATGTTTAAAGAGTACCTTCTCCAATTCGGAAAAAATAATTTAAAACCAAACTTTTCTCTCTTACAACTCAATGAAAGTGTTTAAAATAAAGAAAATTCATCTTTCAATCCAGAAAAAAATTGAGAAAACAAAATTAATCTTTTTGATCTCGGAAGAATTTCAGATCAAACTCATTAGAAATCAAATAATTTTATGATATATTAAATGGGTGAAATTGAAAGTGATTTGAAAAGTTTCTCCACCAAAATTGAAAAAAATTATTATCAACAGAATTATAAATGACGACAACCGATGGTAATTGAGAAATACTGCACCATAAATTAGGGCTTATTTTTATACCATTATGACACATCCCTTTCGGGGTAGCGTGACTCACTCAGTGAGGAAGGGAGTAATGCGGGGAGGGGATATCGATTTTTAGATTGATCTAGAATTCCCACGTTATTTATTCAAATAACACGTTCGTTCCGCAACACTGCTCCGACCCAGGTTGCTGATCAATCTCTCTAGCGATCACCCCAAGTGCAGAGCCTCACAAAGTTATCATGGAAAGCTCCCCACTCGGGCCCATTATTGTTCAGGGTCATTCGTTTCAGGCATCATTCACTCCAGTGGCACTCTTCTTCCTGCATTTCTTATGAACTATTTGTCGCCACACTTTCCTGTCTTGGCACACCTCCCTCGCTCTTTTCATGTCCATGCATTTTCTCATGCAAGCCCTTGTGTTTCTATGGCTTATGTCGAAATAAGATCTCATTCAGACATGCCCGAACCATCTTAACGATTTTCTTTCTCATATGTCAACTAGTGCTTCCCTTACACCACATTCTGGGAGGATAATTTATAGTTTCCAATTATTAAAAGTTTTATTATGAATGACAAATTTCTTCAATTTAACTTCAAATACTTTAAATTCAGCAGAGTTCTAGTACTTTGCTTGTGTAGTTACACTGGACTTGTCATTATGACGGGTCTGGGGCATTGCTCGCAGTGGCCTTGTTGTAAATCCAGACAGTCTAAACGTAAACAGTCAGTGGCGTGTGAACAATTTCCTAATATTACGCAATGTACGGGCGTAAGTTCCCGCGCACTGCTCCTTTGTCCCTACACTGCTGGAGTTCACGCCTAGTTCAACAACCTACTCTTAACACCCAGGGGCTCCACTATGATCCCCAAACCGTTGCGAAAGCAATTCTCAGAACGACTTAAACTCAGACGCCTTAATTTCAACTTTTAGTGTAAGTATTTTTTACTTGAAATGAAGCATGTTGCATGTTTGAAAGTTATACTTTTTTTATTAAAATGACCTGGAAAAAAATCAACAGGAAAACAGCAATACAATATCTTTATTTCACATTTTTCACTTTTTAATGATTTTGAAGTTCTGCAAAACCTCTGCCGATAATATTTTCCGTCGATTGTTAAGTGTAATTTATTTCTTCATAACTTCAATATACCATTAATCAGAATATAACTTTATAATTTCGTAACACACTACCCCCATCGACCCTACTAATTTATTTCCCATTTTATGAACTTCACAATCATCTCCTACTTAAAATTAAAGAATGATGATCATCGAAGCCATAATCATAATGAAGATCAATTACGATTTAATGACCGATTAACTTAGCATCCTTAAAAAGAGCGAGTCCATTAAAATCGCTTTTACCTGGGCGAGAACGAGTTCATTATTAAAACGCTATGAACCATTATCGACTTGAGTTACTTCCTTTTTTATTGGCCTGCGAAAATATTTGCTCGTGAATCTCTTCGTAAAAGCGTCGTTCGAAGCTCGTATTGGAGATAATTTTCTTCAAGCACGGACCCATTCGAAATGAACTCACGTACATGATGATTAATATTTTAACGAACTCATAATAATGCATTAACTTTTACTTCGACATCAGATCCGACACTAAAGATATTACTTATTTCACATACCCTTATTCATCAGGATACTTCCATTTTTAGTAAGGAGTAATTAAAGTTCTGAGAACCATTTGTAAAATGCATCAGTTACATGTTATGGAATAGTCCCATAAATTATTGACAGTAAGTGAGGAAAATATTTCATTTAATAAAAAGTAAGTTTACATATTGCTGAGACTCATTTAGTTCCAAGTTAATGCTTTTAGTGTATTCTCTTGTCAAGGATTAAAATACGGACTTATGCTATTTCAGTTTGTTCAATTTCTTCAATTTCTTGAAAGATAAAAATATCAACCCTTAGAGTTTGGAAATACAATGGCGTCTTGATTATTGTACTATTCTAAAAGAGCTCAATGTAAAATTATTAAATTTCGAACACTATGAGTGAGAAATAAGGGGATGACATAATTTTTCCAAATTCCCAATACCCTGAACGTGTAATACTACTAAAAAGAATTACCTACCCAGAAATTTACAAGAAAGTAACATTTCAAGAAGTTTAGAATATCTGATAGAGAAAAACTATTAATACTACTCTACAACTATTATTCCAATGAAAAAATAAACTATTAATTTTTTTGTTGGAATTTGAAAATTCGGCATTTTACAATTTTGCAGAATTTTAAATGATAGAAATTTACTATTTTCGGAAATTTTAAACTTGATTCCATTCAAACACTACGTCACACTGCAAAGGGGGGGGGGGTAACAGTGTTTTTTGACGATTTTTGACGTAGAGGGGTAGGGGCTAGCGGAAAATGTGACATCACGCATGGAAACTATATACATGGAATTCTTTTATTTTTTCTTGTTTTCAAGAAAATTCACCTTATCCTCGTTTTTTCACTTACATGCGAACTGAAATAATAGAACTCACGGTGGCGAGTACATACCTCACAGGTTGTGCGAATTGATAAATTTATGTATCGAGACAAGTCCAAGACGATTGAAAAAACGCGATTATCTTACCCATATACAAAAGAAAGGGAGATAAAAACAACTGGAATAATTACTGGGGTATCAGCTTACTAAGTACCGTAAGTAAAATATATGCAAAAATACTTCTTCGGAGGGTAATGAAAATTACAGAAGAAAAGATATGGGAAGTCCAAAGTGGGTTTATGCCAGGAAGATCATGTACAGATCAGACAGATCACAGAAAAAAGCTTGAGAGTAGGAAAGAAAGTTTTCTGTACATTTGTTGACCTAGAAAAAGCATTTGACAAGGTAAATAGAAGTAAACTTTGGGAAGTCCTTAAAGAGTACGGAGTA
>JAABKJ010014854.1:0-10029 GCA_011634705.1 Andricus grossulariae
TATTAAGCTCCTTGAGTGCCTGGAGGTGCATCCAAAAATAGTGAGATGCATAAAAGAGCTTATGCTCTTGTGGCGGAAAAGATTTGTCATAACATCTGACAAAAGACAGGTGACTACCAGCTATATCACACATAAGAGGGGGGTCTTCCAATGAGACTCTCTAAGTCCGATACTTTTTTGCATCTCCCTCTTGCCTCTATCTATTGTGCTCCGATATAAAAGCTCTGGATACCTAGATGTGGCTCGCCAAACAGAAGAGAATATAAGGTCAACCGCCTTTCATACATGGACGACCTTAAAATCTTTGCTTCCTCGAAAGAGGACTTAACATCCTTATGGGGGTGGTGAATAGGTACTCTAAAGCGATTGGCATGAGCTTCGAGCTGGACAAGTGTGCCTGCGTCCATCTACACCAAGGAAGGCTAGAAACTACATCATCGAGTGACGATCAGGATGTTCAACTCAGAGGCGGAAATACCATTCAACATCTTGGTAATGGAGAAACATATACATATCTTGGAATACCGCAATCGGAACCCCAAATTGTGCGTGTGTTAAAAACGGCCCTTGAAAAAAGGTATCGCTAAATTCTCAAAAAAATTTGAGCTTCCGAATTATCTGGAAAGAATAAGATCCAGGCGACCAATATGCTGACCGTTCCTATACTGCTCTACACGTTTGGTGCAGTAAAATGGAACGTCGATGAGTTGAAGTAACTTGACCGATGCACACGCATGATGATGGCAATCCATCGAAGTCAACATCCTAGATCTTCTGTACCTCCAAGATACCTCCCTCGAGATAAAGTGGGTAGAGGCTTGCTAACCTTGGTGTGTCTTCATCCAAGAACGGTTCTGGCTACAACCTGCTCAGTTATAAATAGTGCAGATTCTCTTATGCCACTCGTACATCAACATGAAGTCGTCAATACCGCGGCGCTTGTATACCGTGCCGCAGATAGGACCGCAGAGGAGCTTGGCCTCCCATTTGATTCCAGCGACACTACGTATGGCCTAGCATCACTAACACCTTCGGTGCTCAAAAGTCGTGTACAGGAAGCAGAACACACGCTTCTAATAAGAGAATATGCTGACAAGCCCCTTCATGGCAATTTCTACGGCATCACACGTAGAGAAGAGCTCTCGATGGGTCTGTCAAGTCTGCTGGATTGAGATCGGAGACTGACGGATTTCTTTTTGCCTATCAATACGGCGTTATAGACACCTTAGTTTACCGCGAACACATAATGAATCTACCTGTAGACGATAAAAACTGCCGAGCGTGCAAGCAAGTGCCAGGAACACTTGGATATGTTCTCAGTGGATGCTCAAAATATGCACGATATGGGTACATAGAGCGACACAAAGAGGCTCTAAAAGTGTTATATTATCATCTTGGGCACTTCTATGTTGTTGATCTATTGCCCTTCTTGCCATACGCCCAGTGGGAACTCGAGTCCGTTGTGGAGAATGGTCAGTGTAACATATACTGGAATGTCTCATTCTCCACCACTCAGAGTATCAGTGCTACGAAGCCTGATATTGTCCTCCAAGATCTGAAGACCAAGATTATTTAAGCGATTGAATTCTCGGCACTAGCCGATGGTAATATCAAGGCAAAATCGGAAGAAAAACGGGCGAAATATCAAACACTTCTTTTCGAACTCAGCAGGCTGTACCAAAGCTACAAAGTCCATCTTGTAGTTTTCATAATCGGCTGTCTTTGAGGTATGAAAGCTTCTTTTCTTAGCCAGCTCAACAAGATTCCTGCCTGCCAACGTCAGGCTCATTCCATCGCGAACCGGATGAAAAGGCTGTTCTTCTAGGATCACTTCATCTGGTCCGTCAGCACTGTTCCTCATAACATTCTACGAAGATTGGTAGCTCTAAGAAAGTATCCAGAGTTGAAACCTTCATCTCCAACTGTCCCGTCTGCCCTGTAAGGTCATCCGCGGCTAGAGACCTGACTCCAAGGAACCATGATCCTAGCTTCCGAAGCCTGCAATTTCTCGTATATAAAGTTGACATCAGTGCATTAATTCTCGACATAGTATTTCATTCACGCTGGTGGCCTAGTTTCTCTTATAGGTCTTCTATTTTAGTTTCGATCAATTAGAACATCGCTTAGAACATTTTCTTCCTCGCATTCTTTTTGCTCACGCCCATCCAAATTATCTTGATACCCGTTGCTTAATTATCTTTGATTACGGTTTTTAACAGAGTCTCGTGGAACGCCTACTACAAAGGGAATATCTTTATCGATAGACACGTTCCTATTTTTGCGGTATGGAGCAGGGATTAAATGCTTGACTATACTTGACTTATTTTTCTCTTCGCCAAGGACAATATCGTGATCGGGAAATGTGCCTAATTTACTTGGTATAATTTGCAGTGTAGAACGAGCTCTCTTAGCGAACGTCAGTTCGGCAGACGAATAACCATTTTCAAGGGGTGTAGTGCGGTATGCAAGTAATCCTAGATTCACGTAATCTGATTTCTTAATTAGAGCTTTAGTGATTTTTACAGCTGCTTCAATACATCCATTACTTGGAGTATATCTCGGTGAACTAGTAATATGCTTGAAGACATGCTCGCGTGCAAAAGCTTAACATTTTGAACAAAATTGCGGCCCATTGTCAGTGCGAACGATTTCTGGGATTCCAAACCGTGCAAATATAGCCTTACATACCTCTATCACATCCGTTTCAGTAAAAGATCGTAACATCTCGATCTCGATAAATTGCGAGTAGTAATCAGTACTAATTAGATACCATTACTTATGTTTAAATAAATTTAGTGATATCTTCTGCCAAGGTCTGTTAGGAATTTTATCCTATACAAAGATCTCCTTGTGATTTATTCTCTCTTCTAAACACTTTGGACGGTTTTTAATTAAATTTTGCAATTACGTACTTAAGCCAATTCACCAAACAAATTGCTTGGCTCTTTCTCTACATTTGCTGATACCCAAGTGGTCTTGATGTAATTTGTTTATAATCTCCAATTGTAAAGAAGGTGGGATAATTTATCTCTATCTGGCCAATCACTAAGGGAGAAATCTGTAAGCTTCTGACAAATAAAATCATTTTCTTGTTCCGTTCTTATCTTTCACAACAGACCCTCCGTAGCAGGAAGTGAACTAATATCAAATCTAACGTATTTAGGAGTTTCTATTTCAAGATCATCACACAAGTCATCGTGGCTATATTTCGGATTTCTAAATAAAGAGTCTGCTAAGATGAGCTGTTTCCAGGGTACATATACTACTCTATAACTAAAACGCATTAGACGAATCCGGAATCATTGCAATCTAGGGGTGAGATCATTTATTGGTTTTGCCTGTAAAATCTGCAATGATGGATTGTGATCTGTTTCTAATGTAATATTAATCCCTGTTATATATTCCTTATATTTCTCGGCCCTGTATGCTGAGCTAAGAGCCTCTTCTTCAATTTGGCTGTAACGCTGCTTTGTTTGCGTTAATGTGCGAGATCCGTGGGCTACAATCCTTCTCTCAAAATTAGTTTCTTGCATAAGCACATATCCGATCCCAAAGCTAGAAACATCAGCCTGAATAATTGTTTGCTTATCGAGATCAACAAGAGCTAAAGTTGGAGCTTCTAAAATATGACTTCTTACTGCGTTAAAGGACTATTGTTGTGCACCGGACCATGTAAATGGAATGCCCGACTTTAGTAAGGAGTTTAAAGGTTCTAATAACTTCTAATAACGGTTCTGGGATAACAAGAATTGCGGAAAATCTTTCAGGACTGATGTCAATGCTATTTCCGGAAATAACGTGTCCCGAATACTCGATCTGAATTACACCGAAGATGCATTCACTCTTATTTAATGTTATACCTTCTTTAATAAGCCTTTCACATACTAATCTTATAGTTTCATCATGCTTTTTTACCTTATCCACAAAAACTAAAACGTCATCAAGATGGATTATTATATTTGAAATGTCATGTAAAAGGTCATTGAACATCTGGAAAAATAGTCCGAAGCATAATTAATACCAAAAGGCAAACGTGTGCATTTAAAAAGACCAAATGAAGTTAAAATTGTAGTTAGCGATTGACTTTCTTCTGTCAATTTAATCTGATGAAATCCAGAGTTAGTATCAAGACGGGAGAAATATTTCGCATTTTCCAACCTTGCAAGTGATATATCTGCCTTTGGGATAGGATATATTGCTCCTAATACATGCTTATTCAATTGAGTGAAATCTCCACAAACCCGAATTTCGCTATTAGATTTAGGCATGCAAGCAAGATAGGAATTGGAGTGCTTCTTGGTACGGATTGCGCAAAAGGTGTAGCATATTTTTTTATCGAAATCTACAGTTCCTTCTTAATGTTACCCCGTCCTGAAAAAATGTTTGGCAATTCACGTTGAACATCAACTTTTGGAAATTTATTTGTATTTCCTTTGACAGAATGAGGAACAGATTGTTTGGTACTTGCTATGTCAATTTTGTTAACTCTTAGAAAAAATTCATAGGCATCTATTATCTCGCGTCCTGGAAAGTAGTTGTTTAAATTGTTCACAACGTAAACTCTATCAGAAATCGATTTATTATCATAGGTCATATTTGAATCTGAATAATCCAAAATACGCAATGGTTTGTCATCTGGGCAATGGATTGGCTTGTCTGGCCTTTTTAACTTTTATAAATACTTTTCTGGTATGCAATAAGAAGGTGTACATGTGACGTCGGCGTAGCGTAATATTTTACAGAGCATTTCTTTTTCGGACCGATCGAACCTAAAAAATATAACTCACAGGCTTCTGATTCATAGTTACTATTGTTGCACTTTCGACAAGTTGAATTTACCGCTGGGCATCTCTTTCCTTCTTGATGCTGAGGGAGTCCGCACTTATAACATTTTCCGTTGCCAGATGTCGATCTTAAATTGTTCGCTGGTGTGCCTTGAGTCTCTTTCTTGTAGCGACGATCTTGGTTATTGTTACTCATTCGGTTCATTTGTGGTGCTTCTCCGGAAGATGAACGAATTATTTTTCCTTCTTTTGCGTAAGTCTCAGCTTGACGAGCAATAGCGACAGCTTGGTCGATTATTAAATCTGGCATAAGCTGTAATCGATCCGACACTTTTCGATCGGATAAACCAATCACGATGCGATCTCGAATTAAATTGCCTTTAAATTGTCATATTCACAACTTTCTTCCAATTTATATGTTAGGGACAAAGCTCGAAGTGGCGGCAAACCTAAGTTTGCCTAGGCATTGCGTGTATTGTGGATGCGTGTTAGGCAAAGTCCGAAATATTCTGTGATTTCGGGCTTCGCCTGGAATGAATGCAGGCAAACCAAGGTGTGCGAAATGTGTCATAGGCACAGTTATAAGACAAAAGATTCGCTTCGAATCGTCCAATCTGCGAATCCTACGATGTCAAAAGTATGTAAATACTAAATGAAATTGTTGCTTTTCCAGTAAATTTCTCAAATCAAAGTTTCTATTATTACCCTGACGTGTGAATAACACATCAGAGAACGTGCTACAATCGACAAGAGTTCTTATGTGATGATATAATCTTAATTTATAATGAACGAATCCGAAAGTGTAAATATCTCTTCTCACGATGTCAGTGAGATGATTTTAAAATAAAAATTTATGGATAAGTTGAACGACATGAAGAAATCATCAAATTCACATTTTACTTAAACCGAACAAATTGTAATTCTAATTGGCGTAGTGTTGAAGAGATCGCATGATGGTTTTTTATAAAATACGAACGAAACCCGTAATAATTTCTTCATTATACTCCAGAAATCAGATACAAGAATGTCAATTGAGCTTTTGAAAATTGACGATGTACTATATACTTACATTGTGAAATATTAGTGGTCAAAATTATTCGTCTAGAGGGCTACGATTTAATTTTGTAAGAAAGTATACGTCAAAGTTGTGCAAGTGCAAGTAGACGAAATTGCATTTTTATTCCAAATATCATAATTCGACATATTGCGTTAACAAGTAATTAGTAAATTATAACTATTTTCATATAATGTTACTTTTTAAAACCAGGTGAAATTTCTTCCAAATTTGCCTGACGCATCTTTGGCACACCTAGGTTTGCCTCCATTCATTCTATGTAAAGCCCGAAATCACAGAGTATTTCGGACTTTGCCTAACACGCATCCGCAATACATGCATTGCCTAAGCAAACTTAGGTTTGCCGCCACTTCGGGCTTTGCCGGTAACATATATAATGCCGTTATAAATGTGTGCACTGACTCGCCCACTTGTTGCGTGCGGACACTAAAATTGCAGCGTTCAAAAACGACTTTTTTCTTTGGGGCGAAATAGTGGTCGAACTTTCCTTTAACAGTAGCGTAAACTGAACGGTTTGCTTGTTCTGGAACCATTCTTGAAGGGATTCCTTCTGCCTGCTCCCCCATACTGTAGCACAGTAGATCCACTCTCTCTAACCCCAGTCTCGTATTTAAATTTGCCACTGACATGTATCGTTCAAATCGCACAATCCATGATTTCCATTTTTCCGGTTTGAAAAAATCAAAAGGATCAGCAGGCTGCATATTTAGAGATGGCGCCGACGTTGCTATGTCGGAAATATCCGGAGAAATTGATAAATTTAATGGTGTGACAGTTCGTGAATTTGATTCCGAACCACTCAAATCAGCTAAGCTATCATCGACGTACGCCTGAGAATTAATTGAGTCACCTAAATCGCTGTTGGAATTCAAGGATTTGGACATGAATTTCTATTTTATTTTGTTTTTCAAACTCTTCTTTGTTCTTGAATCATCACTTTATGCCGGTCGCCACTCGGGCAAATTTTAACGTTATTACCCCCACGCACACTTAACACCATGTTTAATTAGTAACTACTTATTTAGGGTTCAATCACTGTATAAATAAACAAGAAGATATATATTGATAAGCAACAAGCGAGACGTATATGTGCTTCCACAGGCGATGCCGTATAAGCCCGCTCACCCCATAGTACCTTCAGCTATAGTATGGTGTTACCTAAACATTTTGAACCAAGAAGGAAGAAAATCGTAAGAGCCCTTTTTTTATTTTAACATTTGAACTTTCGAGATTCTTTTTTTTTCTTATAAATTTTTTTTTATGTGTTCGTTGTTATACATCAAATATGTAGTAAAAAAGTGTCACACAAAAATTTAATAGGAACTTTATTACTAAATATTTTACATATAATAACGTAACTATGACTAAAATTTTAAATTGAAGAAAAAAATTAAAATTAGAATTTTCAAAAAAATAGATTGACCAATTTTTTTCCTCGTCGGCTCAAAGTATCTAAGAAGCATCAGATAATTGAATCCTGCTGAAAGTTTTTGTTGAGTAAGCATTTTCAATAACCTTAGGGACAAAACCCCCTATTTGCTCTGCAAAAGCTCTATAGAAGGTCCAATTTTTTGTTTGACACAAAAATTTGTAGGAACTCATTTACTCGATATTTTATTTATAAAAGTCCACATAATTGAACTTTTTTATGAGAAAAAAAATCTCCAAAAATCAAAATTTCAGTTTTCAAAAAAGGGCTCCATCGATTTTTTGAATTTTTTAATTAAAATATTCGGGCAACATCATAGAATTAAATCCTGCAAAGAAATGGCGTTGAGTGAGGAGTTTAAGTTGAAGTTGGTTGATGCTCACCGTGCTGTGTGAGATACATGAGCAAAAGTACCGTTAGGAATGGCGAAGTGCTAGAGATAGTGGCAATAATGTTAGGCAAAAGAGAAGAGGGCTCATGGTGTCGCCCTGATGAAAGACACCTCTCTGAAAGGTGATGTCAGTTGTCACACAATGTTTTCCAGATGAGATAGTAAATCTGGTTTTCCAAAACGGCATCAATCTCTCTGTGCACCTCACGATGTGTGGATGAACCTTCAAGCTTTCCAACAAATCGATTATAAGTCTACGGGAGGTTGAATCGAAAGTTTTCCGGTAGTCAATCCAGGCCACTGACAGGACGTTCTAATGGGTTGCTGCGTCTTTGCAGAGGCACCTCTCAATTAGTAGGTTCTCTCGGCATCCTGCTGTATAATGTCTTGGCTCAAAATGTGGCAACGGTATGCTGAAGTGGAAATGACGCTGTCTGGACACCCCAAAATGAAACCCTCCGTGCCCGACTTCAATCCGGGTGATTTAAGGAAAGCAAACGTTAACTCATACGACATGAACTCATGCTCCAAATTTCTGTGAAAGATGCGCGTGCATCCTCTTGTCGAGGAGCTGTTCACGGAAATTTTTCTCATGTGCTTTCTTAATTCGGACATTCAGGAGTGAGTACTGAAGATGGATAAGATTTGATGCATTTTTCTCACCCTTGATATTGAAGTCGAGGTCGAGTGTTTCAGCAGTCTCCTCCGCTGCTGTGTACAGAAACGCTCCTTTGCCCACTTATTTGTGCTTCCTGACCATTTTAAGAAGAGGGACTCGTCCATTTGCGACTATATGTGCTGTACCGAGAATAATCCTGTTGTGAAGACATTCAAGTTTCAGTATTCCGCGACCACGGCAAGCATGTCCGTTGCAGATACTTTGTTCCTCGCCGACCGTCCGGAAGACCAATTCTGTCGGATGAGACGTTTGTATCTGATTCGGAGAGTATCCTTTATAGAAGTCACGTCCTGAATGCGACTCTGTGGCACGCCCAGGAATGTATAGGTGTCTCCAGCGCCAAGGTGTCGTATAGCGCTTCTGTCGACGAGCTCAGGGTCTTCGGGGATGCCATCAAGTTTTCCTCGCTTCAAATAAACTTTGGCTCATTTTTCTAACCCCAACTCCATTTTAATCTCCTGAGAGTATTTCTCGACAATCCTTAGAGCCAGTTGTAATTGCTTTTTATTTATAGTATAGATCTTAAGATCCTCTATGTAAAATACATAAGTGACCTTATGCTTTCGATTTCCAGGTTTGCCGTAAAAGTACCCTTCGGAATAACGAAGTGCGAGAGATAGTGGCGACAGCGTGAGGCAAAAGATGAGCGGGTTTATAGTGTCACCCTGAAATACACCTCTCTAAAAGGTGACGTTGTTAATTGTCACACGATGTTTTTCAGATGAGATAGTAAATCTGGTTTTCCAAAGCGACATTAATCTCTCTATGCACCTCACGATGTGCGGATGAACCTTCAAGCTTTCCAACAGACAGATGATAAGTCTGTGGGAGATTGAATCGAAAGCTTTCCGGTAATCAATCCAGGCCATCGATAGATTGCGCTAGAAGGATGCTGCGTCTTTGCAGACACATCTATCGATGAGCAGGTTTTTCCGAAATCCTGCTACGCCTTTGTTTGAACTGCGTTGTTCGTATATTTCTTGCCACACAGGTTCGATTGTCTGAACTTTCATATCATATAGGATAGCTTTGAAGATCTTATGCAGTGTGTTTAGACAAGTGATTGGCCTTTAATTCATAGGGTCAGCTCAGTTGCTCATCTTTGGCAGAAGTATTGTGCGCCCTTCCACCAACCACTTCGGAATAGGCTCTTTCGACTTCAGATATGAGGTGAAAATGCGGGCCAGATGCTGGTGGGTTGAAGGAAACTTCTTCCACCAGAACGTGTCGATACTACCTGGTCGTGGAGCGGAATGGTTCTTCATGCCTCTTAATACTTTTTTCACCTCCTCGGTAGTGATAGGTAGGCATTCTTCCTAAAATGTTATGAGGGAATTGCACAGCTCCTTGAAGCTATTCATGTTGCTTGAGTCTTCTTTCCCGGGATGTTGGATTTCGTACCCAGTGGGCACAAAAACATTATCGTCCTAAGAACGTACTAAAAACGTTCCTAGGACGTTTGTGTCAGTCTAATTGATGTTCTAAAGACGTCCTATATTCCAAAGACGGTCTTTGAAACATGGGACGTATTTAGGACATCAATTGTACTGACACAAACGTCCTAGGAACGTCTTTAGAACGTTTTGAGCACGTTGATTCTAACCATTCTTTCGGCGGTCTACCTCTGGGCATTCTGCCATTTACTTTACCTTTATACACCTGTTTGGTCAA
>JAABKJ010014855.1:0-10029 GCA_011634705.1 Andricus grossulariae
TCAGCTGCAGAATATGACCATTTTCCTATACAATCGTTTTCTATCCTTGAAAATTAATTTCTTCATCTGAAAATTTGTGTATTGCATTTTTGGTAGAAAGTTTATCTTTTTGATTTGAAAATGTAACTATTTGGTTAAAAGTTGGCCTTTTTAAGTTCAAAAGTCAACTATTTCGTTCAAAATTCGTGTCACCGATTTGTTTATATATATATATATGTAAAATTATATGCCTAAAGCATTCATAGGAGTACCTACCTAATATTAAAAATGTATGAAAGATAAAAAATTGATCAAAATTTATTTAAAAATTTGATTTTTATCTTTTAAAATCAAGAGCTGAAATGCCTCATTTCCGCAGCAAGGCAATTTTTATTCAATAATTGTAATTTCTGAGAATTAATCAATTATTTAATTCTTGTTATATATTCTTGAAGTAATTTTCTGCGTGGAATTTAATGAAAATAAAAATAGAATAAAAAAAAATTTCCTAGTTTGAAATTTAATTTTCCGCATGTTTTTAATATAAAATAGGTGCTTCCATAAATTCTTCAGGCATGTAGTTATACATATACTAGGACAAGTTGTGACTGTAAGAATTCATTTTGTAAATATATTTTACTCTTAAAATCTATTTTCCTAATTTTCAACATGCTTGAGGAGGTAAAATATATTAATCAATTAAAAAAAATTGAAAGTATATTTAGCCCATAAAGAACTAACAATTTTTTGATATTAGAAATCGACTGCTAGAAATTTATTTTTTTTGGCCCATCCTATTGAACAACCTGTATAATAATATAAAAAATAATGTATTATATTATTTTTTCAGGATGGAAATTACCAAACTTACTGCATGGAAAAAAAAGTTCATTAAACTTTCTTAAACTATTTCAAGAATATGGGATGAGAGGGAACCTTGAACAAATTTTCTATATTCTGTATAACTCTCAGGATTTAATGTAGAACAAATCTGGAATAACTCTACAAGAGTTCTGTAAACTTCATATTGAACTCCGATTTAAAAAAGTTCAATAAAATATATAGAGAAATTCATGGAAATATGTCGAAGACTTTCGTAGAAATCACAATTGAGGTATTGATAGTTTGTAATCACATCATTATATGGTTTAAATACCTGAATTCAGTCAAATGTATAGAAAAATTCTTGG
Organism: Andricus grossulariae; assembly: GCA_011634705.1. Lineage (NCBI taxonomy): Eukaryota > Metazoa > Arthropoda > Insecta > Hymenoptera > Cynipidae > Andricus > Andricus grossulariae. Next base: position 1,170 of record JAABKJ010014855.1, read on the forward strand.
AAAAATGTTGAAGACTTTCGTAGAAGTCACAATTGAGGTATTGATAGTTTGTAATCAAATCATTAAATTGTTTAAACACCTCAATTCAGTCGAAGGTATAGAAAAATTCTTGGAAAAATCTTGAGAAATCTCGTAGAAATTCGATTCGAGGTATTGAGTGTTTGTGAACTACTTCAATATGAGATCCATAGACCTTAGTTCTATAAAATGTAGCTGCGCAGTCGCTACTGTACGCATGCATTGACATTTTCCGCATCCCCCCGGCCGATGTGCTTAACATATAATGCCGGTTAGTTAATAATAATTGGTGAATAATAATTTATTTGTGAATTATAACTTATTTACCTTTTTATCACTTATAGAAAATTATTCTATATAGCTATCTAACTTCTTATTAATCTTGAATCTACTAGAACTTATAACCAAGAAATAATTTGTGATAAAAAATTTTTTCGACATTTAAAATTTTCAAAATTTCGAATGTGATGAAGACCCAGAAATGTGTAATTCCCTAAATTCAAAACTAAATTTTCGTAATTTGATAATCTTGAAATTCTCGACATTATAAATATAAAACTCCAGAAATTTAAAATTCCAGAAATTATGAAACTATAATAGAATTTTCAAATGATCGATATTCTAGAAAAACAGAACATTTATTTTAAAAGCATTCATTGCTAATAATCCCGCTTGGCGGGATTATTAGCAATAACGAAAATTTCTGTAATTTTATAAATTTTAGAAATTAAAAAATTTCTGTACCTTTTAGAATTACTTAAGAAATTTTGAACTCACAAACTATGTAGAATGCACTTGTAACTTTTTGCTTGTTAGAATTTTTTGCATCGTACATATTTTTGGTGAGACATTTCTACATACTTTTTGTAAATGAGACATTTTCATTTCATTTTAAAACTAATGTATCGAAGAAGATTGATGAAATTGGTTATGAATTTCAAACCTTTGTCATATAATCCCTAGCAATATTCCGATTTATCGAAAATGCACTGATACCAGAATATCAAAAAGCAATACCGATCAAAGAAAAAACCGGCAGTACATGCATTCAAGTCGATAGCTTCTTTTTAAGTTATCTCCAATTACACGGAAACAATGAAATGCATCTTTTTGAGAAAATATATACTAAATTTGTTTAGATGCAGATACCAGTACAGAAGGGAGGATGTAGCAGACCCTGATGAAAAGAATCGCATGAAAGACGATTTATTACAAGATAAGACTATTATGTTTGATAAAGCTAATCTCACAACGTCCGAAGTTTTAGTCATAATTATGTCATTTTGTACACGATTTACCCTCGCATATGAAGCTGGATATCAAGCAATAGAAATGGCTAAATGTTTTGCTGGTCCAGAGTTTAAAGACTGTTCAGTAAGCAAGTACCGTCTAAAACAAGCGTTGGATGCACCAGACCACATTATTTTACATATGTTTTATTGTGATTCATGCCCGAAAGAATTAGAGTCATTGGTCACAAAGAAGAATGTTACAAATCACATTGTAGTATGCGAAAATTGCAACAAAGAGTATAACTTAACAATGAGTAGCCGCAATAATTTCTTTTCAATTAATTTTAAATATTAAATCAAACCACTTTTAGCTAAGGACAATGTGAGAGAAGCATTTTTTAATCATATTAATACAATTGAGGTCAGGTCAAGTGATGATGAGTTGATTCGTGATGTGCATGATGGTATATTCTATAAAAATTTGTTTAAGGCTCTGAAAGAAGGAAATTTATCTACAGAAAAAAAATCGACTCCAGACTTATATTTTCAATACGGATGGCGCACCTGTGAATGAAAGTATAAAGACTCATTCTTTCCAATTCTCGCGATAACGAATAAACCCCCTCCACAATTGCGATTTAAATATTGAATTTTAATCGTCTTGTGGATCGGTGAGCATCAAATCTTGCTTTAATGAATTTGTTTTTGAACTCATTTGTTGATAAAGCCAAACCTCCTTCAAAAAGTGGCTTCTTCAGCAAACATAAAATCGGATGCAGCAATCATTTGGCAGTGAAGCCTTTAGCCTGAAGCGTAAATAGCGTGGCTCAGGCAATTGTTCAAAATCGTATTAGTTACAGTGAATTCTATAGTTGCTCATGGTGTGACATTCATGGAACGCACGACCGAGCAGTGCGCTTCATCATACGTAAGAAGGAAGGAATGAAAGAACCATCACTCAGAAATCAGGAGTGTTACTTGCAGAATGTCGATGAAGTGTTGAAATTCGGCAGATCAGTTAATGGTGTAAAAGGGTTTTTGGTGTTGAGTGAACTACATGAGTTTGATATGTTTTGGGGTTTTGCAAGAGAATATCAGCATGCCGATTGCTCAGGGAACGCTGCGCGTCTTTGGTCTTTATGAAATGGCTCACGCCGCGAGAGTCCTATCCGCTTAACAAAGGCCGAATATCGCTGCCATAGACAAGCGTCTCATGAGTATCACTCCAACAAAAGAAATCTATCGCCTACCGCGCTTAATAGTAACGCACCAAAGTAAATGGAAAGCTACCGAATAGCGTTCGAGAATGCTGTTTTATGCTGCACCCTGCTTATCGAGAATTTTGGATGAACGCGCCTTTCAACACTTTACACTGTTCTGCAACACTGTCTACATACTCCTTCAGAGTACGATGACAATATAGGAATTTAGGCTGCGTGCAATCGATCTTCGCACTCTCGTTCACGATATGGAAGATATATATGGAGCAAAGTTCATGAGTTTCAATATGCAAACCCTCAAACATGCTGTGGTATCTGTGGCCCATCGTGGACTGTTTCTACTTTTACTTTCGAAGATGGGAATTGTCATTTTAAAACAGAAATCAATGGTCCAGTCGGTGTATAATACCAGAAGGCAAGAGGTAGCCTAAGCAGAAATGAGCTGCAATGCGCCGTGGCCGTTTCAGAATCGCAGGCTTGCATGGAGTAGTATCATAACCTATTTTCTCCGCACAGAGTTGGTAATGTGACCAGATACAATGAGAACGTAGTGTTTGTCGATCAACCCAAGTAAACATTCATTGATTTCATTTTTCTGAACACACTGGCACCAACGAAGTGAAATTTTTGAACCGCTGTATTTATAACGGTACGTCTTTTCACTCTGTGCTTTATGAGAGACCGGAAAGAAGAGATGATACCAATATGTTATGGCAGTGCGGAAACTATGCGCATTGAATGTGAAGCATTTAGTAAAGGTTCGTGCAGAAAACGATATCGAAAACGCTGTTTGCATCTCTCGCATGGCCAAAAATTATGAAATTCAGTAGTGTAATCATGAATAAGTCGTTCGTCAGATAGAACGACCCCCCCCCCCTCCGTATGGATCAAAATTTAGTGAACAAACGTCAGGAACAAATGTTCCCACTCTTAATACCTCGCGAGCAATGAGCTTGCAAATTGTACACTCTCTCTATTCAGTGACTGAAGCGGACAGTTGAAGGACACCTCGGCCATTTTGTGAAATTTATTTATAGTATGGGCATACTGTACCAAATTTCTTCACAGTATGCTGAGGTTTTATTCTCAAGAGAGAGCAGAGCGGATACTGCTTCTCTCAAAGACGCTCTCTCTCGACAGGAATGGGAGTGAGCTTTGCAGCCTTCCTATTGGCTGGCTTCCTGACACTGGGATCGCAGAGAACGTGGTGGGGAAGCCGCCTTGTTCCACCATGGAGCCAAACCGAAAAAAACCAGGGCGAATGTCAAAAAGTCAATTCATCGTCTTCAAATTGATGACTCGAAGGTAATCGGGGTCGCCGATCACGAATCTAAACACAGATTTGCAAAATTCAAGATGGCGGATCTAATATGGTGGACACGATTTTTAAAATGTACGTAGATTCAGCCCAAGATTGGTATATGGGAGTTTTCCGGATCGCTGATCACAAATCTGAACTCAGAATTGCAAAATTCAAGATGGTGGACACGATTTTTAAAAAGTACATAGACTTTGCCCAAGATTGGTATATCGGATTTTTTGGTGTCGTTGATTGCGAATCTGATGTCAGAATCGTGAAGTTCAATATGGCGGACAATATTTAAGAAGAATCATCTTCAAATTTGGTATATGTGGGTTTTTAATTGACGCAACACTTATTATTAATTTATTTTTTATTTGAAACCAAAAAAAGTTAAATAGTAGTTTGGTATGCACATTTTTGACCGACTACTATGCTCTATAATAGTCTAAAGTGCGCGCACGAAAAACAAGAGTTTCAAGCAGTTGAAACACGCTCCGCTGCTGCTGCGTGCGCTGTCGTACGGATTGTTTACTCTTTAGAGAGATAGAGGAATAAGAAGCTAGTCAGAGAGGAGGGCAAATGTTTGTCCTGAACGGTCCTTTAGTGCACATTATTATACATACGTGTACATGGACAAGGGAAACCAAGAATTTCTATATACTGGTGTACAACAACAACGTGCGCTATTCACTCAATGCATATATTTTTTCATAAAAAATTCGATTAAAATTAGGCGTACAGATATGTGCAGCTAGAATTTGAATATTTCTTCGTTATACGTTAATATACAATCTCTAATAGTTTGCAAGACTCAACAATGTGTTACATTTTATTATTCCACTTTAAAACGACCAATTTTTTATTGTTCAGATTGAAAATCATATGCGCTGCTCTCCTTCTCATAATGTTTTGCTTAATACAATACAATTTCATAAATAGTTATAATATTTCACTTACTTATAGGAGTTGATTCCATTTTATTTGAATGGAATTGATATATCCAAAAGTGCTGGTTTATTCAAACAGCCACGTCTCCTTTTCTCTCATCTAAGCGTAACACTGACTGCTCGCACGAACGCTACGTTTCAACTAACACCTGCACGCTGGTAGTCGAGTTTGAGTCCTATTATGAGTGGATTCGATTTCACCAGAAACTACTATAGTAAATCTTAGGTCGAAAAATCCCCATTAAAAACTTAAATTTTTTGGACTATCGTCCGGGTTCTTTTCGGTTTGACCCCACTGTGAGTTCTCACCCACCGACCTCCATGCGTCGAGATCTCGGATCTGGACAAAAATCTAAAATGATATTTTCCGAAACTATCAAAAATAAATGTAATATTAATCTTTAAAATGAAAATTCATATTAAACATTGAAACCGATATTGATTCTAACATTCGGACATTAATATTTAATTAATACCAATATTAATTTCGAAATTATACTTTCAAAAATCGGACATTAATATTTATTAAATAAATATTAATTTCCAAATATGAACCTTAGTATCTATAATTTAATATATCCCGATGATTGTGAGATGTTTAATAATTATTATGAGAAAGAAAAAAGGATTATTGTATATTTACAAAGGAAGAAGCTGTCCCGGTTCGCTAGAAGATAGAAACAGTATTTTCCCTTGATAAGATTGTCGTACTGCCGCATTATCCTATCGGCGGCCAATTTATATTTGTGGATCTCTATTTCATAATAAATTTAATTTCTTTTCCTAACTTTGCTATTAATTAATTAAAATCAACGAAACGCTTTCCGAAAATAATTTTCGGAAAGAATTTCCGCCGGTTGAGTTCCCTCGCTGGTGTGTCATGAGTCGAAGGACAGGAAGGAAAGCATAGAGAAGGACAGAGGAGCGTACGCGTGAGTTGAAAGGAGATAGAGACTCTAACCAGCCAGTAACCACGTGCTGGCAGTGTGCTGTTGTGGAATTTTTGTGCCCGTGCGAAACGAGCAAACGGCGATGACAGGCATGAGTCATTTAGGGGTTAGCAAGCTCGTTTTCGTAAACACCTTGGAAGCGACAATTTGTGACGTACAACTCTCCTCAAACTTTCAACAAAAATTTGAGTGATGGCACGTTCGACAATTGTCGCTTTCTCGGGGGTTCTCTATACGTTCGCCAGCCCGTAACATCTTTTATATGCTAAACTTTACTTTAGATCTTGTTTGGTGTAGATTCGTTAGTCATAACGAATACGAAGTGCATTCGTATAACATTCTTAGTTTGAGAAATTTGGTTAGGTTGTGTAAAAAAACTCGTGAAAAACTTGAGCTACAAAAATTCCACTTTCGATTTTTGGTGATCGATTCCCACCAATTTTTTCGTTTTCCAGAAAAAGAAGTTCCATTTTTTTTTTCAAATCCGTCAACATTAACACCTTGCCTTGGGCTTTCGAAATTGACATAGGGTTTTCAATCTTCTTAAGGAATGCTCAAGGAAAGTTAAAAAAAAAATCAAAATGGAAGTTCTATGTATAGTTCATGCTAAAGAAGGTATTTTTTAGAACTTTTTTTTTAAACAATTCTTTTTATTCGATTCATGGCAAGTTTTCAAGTTTTTTATAACTACTTTCGAATTTTTGAAATAAGTATTATTTGTTCAACAATTTTTTTCGCCTGTAAATCGTGAAAATTTATTCTTTTTAGGGATTAATGATATAGTTGATCAATTTCAAGAATATTACTTCTTTTGAAACATATTTGGTAATTATTCATACAATTTTCAATTGCTCAAATAATTTTTCCCCTGTAAATTTAAGAAGGTTATGATTTTATTAAATTAATCGCACAACTAATGAATGTCGAGAGTACTATATTTTTTATGGATATTTGGAAATTATTTAAACAATTTGTATATATTTAAATAATTTTTCCCCTGTGTATCTTAAAAATTTACTACTTTCTGGAATCCGTAGCGCATTTTATGTATAAGAGTGATATTTCGTGTAAATGTCTTCCATACAAAATATCACACATGTAAATCTTGAAAATTTACTATTTTCCGGATTTAATGATGCAGTTCATTTATTTTAAGAGTGATATTTATTGCGGAAGGCAGTTTTTCAATTATTAAAACAATTAATAATCATTCACTTGCGCCTTTCCATATGAAAGAAACAGAACATTTTGGCTCGTTTAAATTCCTTATACTATGTCTCTTATTATTCAGTATTTTATTATTTCAGAATATATACCCAAACTTTTTTTGAAATAATAATTTTTGTAAACTAGAATTTTCTCTATCTTTGCTGTGAAAATGAGCAAGTGATATTAATTGTTTAAATAATTGCAAACTATCTTTCAAAAGAAAAAAGAAGATTTTCAACATTGTTTAAACAAATAAAATTTGAGTAAATAATTATGAAATATGTTGAAAAATAAATATTATTCTTAAAATACACGAACTGTATCATTGAACCCCAAAAATAGAAACTTTTCACAATTTACAAGCGAAAAAAAATGTTTAAACAAATAATAGTTCTTTAAAAAAATTTAATTAGTTTCAAAATACTTGAAATCTTGTTTTACGAAAACCGAGCTTTTCCCATTTTAAACCGCATTTTAATTGCAAAAGCCCGGAAGCACAAGTTCATGTTAACAGATTTGAAAAACAAAATAAACAGGGAATTTACCTTTTCGGAAAACGAACTAAGCACATGTAAAACCCAAACCTCCCTGGAGAAGATGTGTTTTTTACACCTGGAGCATTGGCTGGATCTCGTGACATCGAGGAACCCACTCTAGGTACCCTAAGGTAACGTAAACCCCAGACTTCCCTGGAGAAGATGCGTTTTTTACACCTGGAGCATTGGCTGGATCTCATGACCTCGAGGAACCCAAGGTAATTTAAAACCCAGACTTCCATAGAGAAGATGTGTTTTTGTGATGTGAGCATTGGCTGGATCTCGTGTCCTTGAGGAACCCACTCTAGGTACCCTAAGGTAACGTAAAACCCACACTTCTCTGGAGAAGATGTGTTTTTTACACCTGGAGCATTGGCTGGATCTCGCGACCTCGAGGAACCCACTCTAAGCACCCTAACGTCATTTAAAACCCAAACTTCCCCGGAGAAGATGTGGTTTTTACACCTGAGGCATTGGTTCAATATCTTGTCCTCGAGGAACCCACAGTTGGTGCAAGGTTTTGACGCGGTAGCATAATTTTCTCGAAGAAGATGTTGTTCACATACCTGGTGCAAGGGTGTAATTTCCGGAGTGTGATTTTCGAGAGCGGAGCTCATAACCGGAAGTCAAACTTAGTCCAAAATTAGTTTGTAGAAATGTTTGTAGAATTTCCGTATGGAATTTCCACATGGAATTTCCGTAGAAAGCTTTCCGTCGAATTTTTTCACGTGGGCTAGAAAATGAAAAATACTTGAGCTGCGTTGAAATGTGTATCTTTCCGGTTACGATTCGTTAAAACTTGCAGTATCATACTTTAAGCCTCAATGAAATATCAATGTACGAATGATAGAACTCAGAATCCAGTCGTACGGTAGTCGAGTTGCAAATTCAAAGAGACACCAGATTTAAACGTCGGATTTACAATTGAGTTAAAATATTGTGAATATGCAATATTGAGAAACACATTCCAGAGCGCTCCTATTCAGTCGCATTTTCTTTCATGGGAAGATTTATGCGTATGCATCAAAGTTTATAAATGTATATATAAACATTCACCTGCTATACATCTAGTATTCACAACTGTTTTATACTTATTACATAACAGTTACATAACTGATCTACATCATTTCACTGTCTGCTCTACATCCGTTTCATTAGCGCTCTGTATCTATATTTATTGTAGGTTATTGCGATATGATGTAAATATGGCTTTCTACCAATTGTTGTAATTATGGTTTAGAAATGCAATTAACCCTTCGATGGCACACTGGGGTCGAAAAGACCCCAGGCATATATATTAACGCGTTCGATAATATATGTATCTCGCGCTTCGCGCTCGATGATGCGTTTACCTTGCGCTACGCGCTTGGTCTTTGCATTCCCCCCACATTTGCGCCCAGACCTTTTAAAATTAAAGGTCAAATCATCGACAACTGTAATTTGGT
>JAABKJ010014856.1:0-10029 GCA_011634705.1 Andricus grossulariae
ATATATATATATATATATATATATATGTATATACTATTCACTATCATTCGTAATTAACACGTCAAAATACATAAGTATACGTAGTTTCAAAAAAATTGGATGTCCGACGCTTTCGGAACTACACCCAAAGTATTAATTTGTCCAAATTTCCTGACAATTTTTCTTACTTTCTTAAAGACAATGAAGCAACATTCAAAGATACATCCCAGGATTCCCTCTCCAGTTATAATCGGTTCATTAAGGGAGTCTATACATTCTATTCGAAATTCTAACCACTAAAATAACAAACGTTTTTTGGCAGCCCTTGGTGGCACGGAAAGACAGCGTACTACTTTTTGAACCAAGCACGAAGAAATTCCTTTAGGAAATTCTGTGATTCATTGGATAGCATAACCCCTATATCAAGAGTCTAGAGCGTTGTGAAAAATTTTTGAAACAGATTTACTCAACCGGCTGTGGCCTTCTATTCGGCAGACAGAGAAGTCATAGCCCAGGCCTGTCGAGAGAGGGCAAATCGACTCAAAGGCCCCATGTTTCAGTTCTACCACCACTTTCCGCTGCTCAGCTCCAGAGCCTTGGGGTGGTGGTCGCTCTCACGAAGTTGAGTGAATAGAGGCTAGTGTTTTTGGAAAAATTCCATATGGCAAATGAGCAATTAGGACGAAATTTCCCCGCTCTGGACAGACCTGTCATGGCCAATTTCCATATTTCGATTGACGAATTATTGTTGCCTTCGACAGTTTTTTATGATGAAGATGGAAATAGCATTATCCTCACTTAAACCCAAATCTTCCCCCGGGCTAGATAAAGTCGAGTACAACATCTTGCGACATCATCCCGAAGCGGCCAGATAGACCCTCCTCGAAATATACATACAATAATATACTTGGCTCCAGGCTGCCCCCTTCTTCATTTTCTTGCGTTTTGTCTCTCTAAATTCATGAAGAAACTTATATGTAATGAACTTATCCGGTATCTGGAACACAACTTGATTTTATCTCCTTCTCGACTGGGTTTCAAGAAGGGAAGATCTTGCGCTGACAATTTGGCCCATCTTTTTCTGGATTTAAAAGGACCCCTCAGATTTTCGTGAAGAACCTTCGGGAGTTAAGCATCCCTGAATCCATTGCTAGATTCGTGTATAATTGCACTGCATGTCCATTAGGGGTGTTCAAAGAAAAAGGAAATCCGAATCTTAACTTGCATCTTTGATTTTTGTGTTCCTTTTGGGTTAAAAATGAACCTTCTGGAAGGAGAAGTAAATCGGATAATATTTAGAGGTCGTTTATCGTCAACTCATTTTCAACAGAGAAATAAATTTTTCTCAAAAATGGTACATCATGACGCAAAATTGTAGGGTATATAAAAGATGCGACTCATTAAAATCAGTATTTTTTGTAAATAAGTTTTATTAAGATTATTCATAGTCAAGGAGATACATGAAAAACATTGTTATAAAGAAGCGTTAATAATCTATCCACGTACTAAGAGGCTGGTATATCTCGTGAATTCTTTATCGATCTGTGCTTTGCATTCTCTTCGAATAGATGTTAAGTTTTTTCTTAATACTGATCCTGAAGAGTGGGACAATAATCAGAAATTTTTTAAATGCGAAACATACTGCAAGTTCATTAAAGGTTGTCAACGATTTCGTTGAGCGTTCTGTTGCTTTAATGTCTAACTTCAATAAATCTCTTACAAAATCGGAAGTAGAAAAGCAAACGATTATAAATGTTGTGGAAGATCATAGAAAGAAGATTCCAGACGTTCGAAAACTGACACTAAGAAAGTCATATCATCCACGAACCTGAAGTGCACATTTATCTCTTCAGTTATATTCATTCTAATAATGTTTATGCATTTTTTAAAGTGTTACTTTTCAGTTGTAAGATATTTAAAATTAAAAATATGTAAATTACCTTTTTTGACAAATTTATTTATATGAATTGTTTTTAAGGACCTACACATAAGTTGAATGTGTATTGAAGACCTCGCATTAAGTGGAATAGATTAATATAGCTTCTTTATAACAATTTTCTTCATATATCTCCATAAATATGCGTTATTTCGATAACTTTTGTGAACAAGAAATATTTATTCTAATGAACCGCATCCTTTATATTGTTTATAATTTTTCGTTATGGTCTGCCGTTTTCGAGAAAAATTGATTTTTCTGTGGAAAACAGATAAATTCACGATGGGCGACCTCTAAATATCATCCCATTTATTTTTCATTCAAGGATATTAATTTTTATCCCAAAAGTAGCAAAAGCATTGAAGAAGCAAGTTGAGATTCGGATTTTTTTTTTGTAACACCCCTAGTTGTCAATGGTCAACTAGCAGATCCAAGAACTAGCACTGTGGACCTGCCACAGGGAAGTATACCAAACAGGTCACGAAATCTGGTCAGAGAAGACCAAACGAGTACTTTTTTCAAAATATAACAGATGTTGTGAAATTCCTAGGAATAATACTAGACCACCAACTTTCCTTTGACGCCCACTTTGCATATCTGACCGAAAAATGCCGCAAGATTTTAAATATTGTTAGGGTTCTCAGGGGTTTCCGGTGGAGAGCTGATTTATGTGTTCTTTCGATGCCTTAACCCTTACAGAAATTGCCTCGGTTGGCCCTACAACAACAAAGTTTCTGGTTGGATCCCGGCCGGGCTACCCCTGGCTAGGCTTCATGGTCAGAAAGCGATCGAGAGCCGACCGGGCTACATTTGTCTCGAGTCACCGAGTCGGCAGCTGGCCGGTTACTGGCCGGGCCAACCCTGGTTAGATTTCAAGTTCGGGAGCCGACCGGACACTGGTCAGGATACTTTATTTTGTAAAACTTACACAATTTTAAGAGCCATGATATTATAAAAGACGTATTTACGGATGCTAGATGAATTGTTATTTGAAAAATATAATTTAAAGATTTATTAGATCAGTGAAACAAAAATGGGCTTTTTTAAATTTTTCAAAGAAACATTTAATCTCTTTCAATGTTTTATCTTATTAAATAAAACTGTTATCGATTCTGTAATGTGCAACAGCAAAATTGTTACAATATTAATAATTTTCTCAATTGTCAGACAATTTTTAGTCTGTACACTTTCAAAATTACCGCCATGTCTGGCGGTAAAAATAGAAAATAACTAATTGGATTAGTTAAAACATTTACTAATCCTATAGTGGAAAATTTCCAGTATCCTCTATACTTAGTTTTCCCCTGGAAAACTACTTATCGCTTAGTGAAAATATATGACTTTATTTAGGACAAGATACATTAGAATGCGCCGAAAAAATCATTTTTTCCAGTAGCGGATTCTAACAGTGGGTAAAAGTTGCTTTTGGCGAATAGTAGTAAGCCCTCCAAATTTCAGTTCGATCGGATGTCTTCTCTTGTGTGTATGGATTTATAAACTGAAATTTTGAAAAGTTTTGAAAACAATGCTATGGGCAAAAAAATTATGTTGCATTTTTTTTAGCTACTGCTTTTGGTTGTGAGTAATCACATAAAATTCGAAAATAAAAAAGAAAATTTGTTTTGCGGTTAGCAATTTTCTCAATTTTACACAGAAAAGAGTTTTGTGAATTGTGTTAACTCCAAATTTTTATACAAAATTTTTACGTTTTTTTTACCTTGCAAATGACAAAACAATATTTGTATGTGATAGTAAAATAAAAAATTACATGTTTCTTTGATTCAAGGTGAAGAAATTTCAAGCACGGCATGTGTCAACTTTTCAAATAAATATGCAATTCAAGTAATCCAAAAAATGTTTGTTTTTTTTTTCACCAAAAAGTGTATCTACAAAAAATTCAATAAAATTTTTTGGCTTATAGGAATTCTGGTTTAGGTTTTACAAAATAAAATGTTTAAACCCATACACAGAACAGATGATATTGTCCAATTAAACCAAAAAAATTGATAGCTTGCTGTTGGGCAAGGAGTTTTTTGGTCTACTCTGATATACATATAAATTAAAGGAAGGTGATAGAAATGGGAAACGTGAAAAAATTTAAAGTTCAATAAAAGAATGCGTTTCTGTATCAATTCAGCTTTATGGATACAATAAGAAGGCAATATTGCGACACTTGTAAAAAAACAACGTCACCTCCACCGATATCACGTACTTCCAATGATTACTGCTTTGAAATTCAAAAATAGAAATTATTCACACATCTGCCATATATGTATTATTCTTACTTTCAGCGCGGCACGTACGTCAAATAGCGTCAAATTTTCCTTAGATTTATTAAAAACAAACATCTAATAAAATTTCAGGAGCGTGAATCTGATTGAGAACGGAATATTTAAATGCACAAAGAGAAATATTGTTTTTTTTATGATAGTTATTGTATTTATTTACAAAAAAATTCCTTCAACTTATCACCACCCTGCCTCAAATTTCTCCCCTCAAACCTAATCTCTTACTTAGTGCAGCGGGTACCACTTAGCGACGTCTGAAATCTCATTTCTATTTGAATTTAAATAATTAATAGTTATATATTCTCACGAAAGTAATTTTTAAAATATGCGAAATTTTTCATAGTTCAAGTATAGTTACTTTCTATTCCTGTTAGAAAGCATCTGGTAGAATATTCATTTAGATACAATGATCACGAATTATCTATATTTAGAGAAAATGATGTTCTTTATTCTCATGTTAGGACTTTCTATAGATTTTTCCAACACACACAATGTTACATTCTATAAATTGTCAAAAACAATATAAATTTAACTAAATTTTTCATTTTGTTACCTTGTGGTAAACTAAATTCCCGTTTAAATTACCTATTATACCTAAAATTTTACCCATATAATTCCGGCAATCACAACAAACACCACTTTTATCTCCTAATAAGGTCCTCTCCTATAATAATTCGATACAAATAATAATACTCGAATTTGTATAATACTATCATTCATTATTTAATAATACAATATATTATGAAGAATAAATAAAACACTTGCTAAAAGAATCTAGACCACGAACAATAACATAATCTCAGAGTCCGAGACTTCAATACCAATTATTATTATAAAGACTATCTAATATGAATAATTTTTTTAAGCTGAACGCGCCTAAGATAGGACAACTTTGAATTTCTTGCTTGATGTACATCTTTTTTTCCATAACACTGCGAACAGAAAATTTTCCATTTATTTAATAAGGAGCACCTTTTTAATGATATATTAGTAAATACTATGCAACTATTGGCACAGCGCGAACTATCATCTCCTTCTTTTCCAGATAAGGGAAGGTGCCTTACTGGTAAAATAATTTGTTCACCTTCAACAATATTTTTACACGAAAATGTAAAAGCGTAGATTTTGTGAACTTGCAGATCAAACTGATAATGAACTTCATCTTTGAATGAATTTGGATGTTCTTTATTTATCGACTAGGTTACATATACAAAATTCATTATTTGAATAATATTGAAGTTTCAAAAAGCTCATAAGGCTTGGAATGCTGTCGTCGACCAATTTCGCTACAACAGCTTCCCTCATCCCCGACTTAGGTACTTAGGCCTGCACTGACGTTGAGAGTTGAGGAGTTAAGACGTTGAAAGTTGAGGGTAATTTCTCCTGTTTTTCACACATTTTCTGTCACAGGAAAGGCAAAAAATTTGTTGTTGAAACTGAAATTGACATAGTTGTTTGAATTAAAGTCACGAAATTCTTCATACAAACAAAGATACATTTTTTTAAATGTGGTTTACTTACTCTCTTATTGGCATTATAAATTCAGAATATCTTCCGACTTATAAGTTTCCATGTACCAATTTTGAAAAGCTAATTCCAGTAAATGATGTAAATTATTTTAGTTTTTCAAAAATTTAATATCTAGAAAAAACTTTAGAGCTAGAATATTTTACCTGTATCGGAGATAAGAAGTTCATCTTTAACCTTCATGCGTTCGCGCCAGCATGAGTCACACAGGCGATCGCGCGGGCGGTCGGTTGACCAACGACGTTTTTTTTTGATTATCATACTGTTTTCTCTACTTTTTTCAATTATTTAGTACCATGAAAGCAAAGAAACTATGATACAACTCGGCAAACACCTTCTTTATCAAAATTTTTATCAAACAACATATAGTTAGCCATCTACACTTGAAAAAAAGTACCTAACTTGGCACTTGTAACTTGAAACTACAATATAATCAACTTACGAGTAGGTGGCACAAAAAAAAAGAAAAAAAAGAACTTTTGGCCGGAAATGGCGGAAATTACCGTAAATAGCGATCGTAAGTGTAAATAAAGAATACATGCCCCTCCCATCTCACCAAAAGCTCACTAGTGAGCGCGTCATTCAAAATTCCAAAAAGGCGGTCACTTGACCGCCCACGCGAACGGATGAAGGTTAAGGTACGTAACTTTTAACTTGTAATATGAGTAAAATATTCATAATAACTGTTAATTAATAACTAATAACAGTTAATTTCCTGTGGATGATATTATTTGAAAATAGAATATCCTTTTAAATGTTTCAATATTAGTACCTCTATTTATTTCTAAAACTGAGACATTTTGTATGCTTCCAATGATGGCAGAATATTTTTTGCAACCATCGAGTTCTAGACAAAAAGCTTCATTTCGTAATATTTGCAGTGACTTTCTATGATTTTCATACTCTTTCAATTCTTTTATTTAAAATATTTCAGGAATAGTGGCCAATATAGACTCTCGTACAAATGAGTCAAACAAACATTTGTTTGACCATGTATCAAATACAGAGTTTGTTTCAGTTAAAAAATGGTCTTTTTAAAACAAATAAATTTTATTTGAATCAAATAAATATTTGTTTTAAATAATAAAATATTTGTTTGAACCTATATCAAATGAAGAATTTCTTTGATTCATACAAAAATTTGTATGAGTCAATAAACGCACACGGCAGACAACACTGCTCTGCTCCATACCCTAATATCTATATTTATTTCCGATTCGAAAGTATTCAAATAAAAAGGTACTTTCTCGCAATGAACAGAGTATAATGCAAATTACAAATAATATTATATATCCATCACACTGTAGATTTTTGTTCTATTCAGTACTGCGCTACAAGTTAGAAACCTCTTCAACACAATTTCCTTTCGAATGGAGATATTCAAGAAAAACTTGTTTGTCAAGCCGCGACAGTGTATGGAAATGTTGAAAACCCCGTACATCAATTTTCTAAGCTACTCAATCATTTGTACAACAATTATCAGTAGGGGAGAGTGGGGTATGGTGTCTCGCTTTGACTCAAATGTCCTATAACTTATGATTGAAGTGTGATTTTGATGTTTGTATTTTTTAAGGTGAAGCTGATACATTACAAGGGAACATATGTTATTACTCCAAACCGATTTTTAATTTCTTCCTTATTTGATATTTAATTATTTGATGGATGTTGCATTTCAGTCAGCGTACCCCATACATTGGGGCACGGAGACCGTCATATCACTGCCGTTTATTTAAGCAATATGGCCATTGTAAAAGAGAAATTATATAATATAATAATTCTGGAAAGTGTAATGTATCGAAAAAAATACTCGTCATTTTCAACACTAATTTAATGTTTTATTATAAATCAAAGTAAAGTATGTGGCGAAAGCAGTTATAACCTCTTACTCCCTGCTAAAATACATAGGCACGCCGCGGCGCGGCATCATGCCCCATATGTGACGGACCAAGATTTAATTAATTTAATACATTAAAAACGTTCATAGAAACAAATCATGATACCAGAAGTTTAATAAAATAGTTTACCTATTGAAATCTAACTTTGTCATGCTTTAAGTATTTCAAAATATGCTGTAAGTGCTTAATTTCAGCCAAAGACTTTTTCATCGGTTGTCGCCAAAACTTTTTTTTCATAATTAATCTTCTGACGCGAATTGTAAAAGAGAAATTGCATCAAATCACTATTTTTCTAAACAAAGAAAACCATTTTATGTGAAAAACTAATATGAATATCAACAAATACGGGCGTTTTGTGTGATAGTCACGGTGCCCGCACCGACACCATACCCCACTCACCCCTACGAAAATTATCTCAAAATTTTATTATTTGTTAACATTTAATAAAAATTGTGTTAAGTCAAACATTTATAAGTCATACTGGTTATAAAAGAGCATATAAAAGAGATGCAACCCATTTTCACGGCATCTTCGTTGCATGCTTACTATTTAAGCCTGACGAGATACTGTACAGAATAATAAGGTTTCTTATTTAACAGAATTCGCTGAGATATGCCAATTTGGGAGAATTATGTGCACTTTTTACGGTATATAAAGCTGCGTCACTTCAATTTTCAACGAAATACGTCGCATCGTTTTTACATTTAGTTATTATAAACAATTTCATTTTTCATTAAAAGCATTCATAGGTTGCTAACCTACAGGGTAGAGTTGAGTTCATTTTCAGTCAATATTTAGTAGTTTTAATTCATATTTTCAAGTATCAAAACTTATCCTCGATTGCCGCACCCACTAGCAGCACGACAAGCACTTCCAAATGGAACATGGATGCCTGACTACATGCTAAAAAGTCTTTACACTACGAAGACAAGAAGGCCCACATTGCAAACGGTCAAAATCCAAGTTTGGTAATTTTTTTTATAAAGTGATTTCGTCTTTTTTGCCTTTTATTTTTAATATTTATCAGAGCTAAGTAATAGCTCGAAAGAACTTTTTTGTTTTTTCTGAATTCAAAAAATAAAAAAGTTATGCAACTCGTTGTGTGACCATATGTTCGTTTTTGGGGACATTTGGCACCATTGATAAGGGTTTTTCTCGGATGTGGTTGCTTCTCTTAGGATGTTCCTTTCGCAGTTTGATAGAATTAAGTAATAGCTCGAAAGTATTTTTTTTTTTCTAAATTCAAGAATAAAACAGTTACGCAACTTTTTAGGTGTCAAAATTTGAATTTTTTGGGACGCGCCGATACTTGACAAGGGCTTTCTCGCACACAGTTATTTTATTTAAAGCGCTCTTCACGCAATTCAATAGAGCTGACCAATACCTCGAACTTGATTTCTTGTTTTTTCTTTTACTTTGAAAATAAAAAAATTATGCATTTCTTTATGTATCAAAATCGGAGTTTTTGGGGACGCGCCGTTCCTTTCACAAAGGCTTTCTTGGAGATGGATGCTTATTTCAGGATATTCGTTTCACGGTTCGATAAAGCCTAACAGTACCTCAAACCGCCTTTGCATTTTTTTGTTCGAAATAAATTGCGTGAAGGTTTAGAAAGTTGTTTGTTTCTCCTGTAAAATTCAGGTTTTGTGTGGCCGTTTAATTATGGCGTTCTTAAAAAAAACCCAATTTACGCCTCTATTCAAATTCTAAATTCTTGTAAGAGTAGTCGACAAGCATGTTTTACCATTATTTAATGGTGCTCAACAAGTTGTGGTCCAAGAATTACTCAGCACTCATCAATACGTAGTAGGCGGAATTGAGCTTGGGTATACAACATACCAAGTACTGTGGAAGAAGTACAAGCCGCAATCGACGACATTCTAGAGTCGCGCAGACTTCAAAAAGATAGCCTACACAATGAAAACAACCATAGAAAAAATTAATTCATGTGAAATTAACTACGTTTTTCGCCCTCTGTTGGGTTGTACGCCCAAAAAAACCACTCTGACGTTAGTCGTTTGAACTTATCACTCGGCATTTTGAGTTGACACCTCGTTTTAGCAAACGCGTACGCAGCGCTAGATGCCAAATCATACAGAAGACAGTTTACTATATTTTTTAGAATTATTTGGCATTGTCTAGAATTTCTTTGAATTCTTTTGAGGTCTTTGAGTCCTTTTCGTACTATTGAATTCTTTTGCATTGCTTGAAAAGCTTTAAAGCTTTTTTAAGTTCGCTTGAACTCTTTTACATTCCTGGACATCTTCCTAAATTTCTTGAATTGATCTAAATTCTCTGAATTTCTTTGAATTCTTTGCAGAATTTTGAATTTTTGTAAATTTAAAGTTAAATACACTTACTACAGAAAAAGCATGATGGAGGGAGAAGGGAGGGCGGGGGGGGG
>JAABKJ010014857.1:0-10029 GCA_011634705.1 Andricus grossulariae
TTAATATGAAATTTCGAAATATTTAATTGCGAAATTGTCCTGAAATTTTGAATATTTGACTTCGAAACTAAAATATTATGAAATTTAAAATTCAAAATTTACAAAGTTATCTAAAAATTAATTTAAGAAAAAACTTTAGTTTCAAGGACTTAAAGAACCATAATTTTGAATTAAAATTATAGAAATGTGTTGCGTGATTTTTTTTCTTTTTTTTTTAAGATTGAACTTTGTTGTTCAATATTCGTATTTTCTGGTGGAATTCAGCTGTTTTTATTTTAAGATGAAAATTTTTTTTGGTTGAAATATCATCTATTATATTCTATTTGAGAATTCATCTTTTTTGGTTGGAACTTCAACTACTTAGTAGAAAGTGAAACTATCTTGTTGGAAATTAATCCTTTTGGTTGATGATTCAACATTTTAGTTGAAAACCCCTCTTTTTCAAAATTTAAATATTTTGTTTACATTTTTTTTTGTAAAAATAAATTTTTTTCAACTGAAAATTTAATTATTCCATGTTTGATTGAAAATTTATCTTCTTAAGTTTAAACTTTAATTATTTGGTTGAAAATTCATCCATTTTGTCGAAAATTAAACTTTTTTGGTCTAAAATTAATATTGTTGGTGAAAAATTTAACTATTAGGCTGAAAATTCCTTCAAAATTTCAAATATTCATTTATTAATTTTTGGACAAAAGTTGCTTATCCAAAAAAGGATTTAAACATTTTTTATTGATAATTTTTAGATAGAACAAGTAGATTTGCTTTTAATCGTGAAAAAAAAGATTAAAAATTAAAAAAAAAAATCTTGGAAAAACGACATAAGAGACGAAAAAAAATATGAAGACAAAAGTTGTTAAAAATAAAATAAAAAAATTTGTTATAAACTCTTGTTATAAAAATACATTAAAAACAAAAAATTGCCTTTTTGGAAAAAGGACACAAGCTACAATAACATTTTATTAACCAAAATTTTTCGCCTAAATTAGGTCTACAAATTTTCTCAAAACAACTTTACGCTAGGAAGCGTATTTTTAGTTTAAATTGTAAAAAATAACATTGAAAATAAGAAAATTAAATTTATGGAGAAACGACACAAGATGCAATAAAAAGTTTAATAACAATATTGTTTTTTTTTCTTATAGTATGCGTACTTTTTTCAATCAGTTCCAATGCATATCATGAATTGTAATAATATAAATTTATTGACATGATACATTTGTCAGGGTAGCTGAGAATAAAATTTAATGCAAAATAAGAAACAAATATTGACTTAATTATGATAAATAAAACTTGTACTTTATTTTTCAATATCTGAATAAGCGATTCTAGGCCGAGGTACATAAATAAATGTAATATACATTTGATATAAAAGTGTTGAACATAATGTAGAAAAGTTCACACTTAGGACAAAATCGAGAGCGAAGCACGAGATACGCGATGAGAATGTATTCGTTTAAGCTTAAGCCGAAGGAGCTTTAACAAAAGAGAATTCACAGTCACCAAATTATAATTGTCGATGCTTTGAACTTTTAATTTTAAAAGTTCTGTACATAATTGTGGGGGAAATGCAAAGACCGACCGCGTAGCGCGAGGTAAATATATTATCGAGCGCGAAGCGCGAGAACCAACAGTCGCGTTTCTCATCGTAGTGGCAGCCTCTGAAATATCCAGTCTTCCACTTTGTTTTCAGTGGACTCAAATATCGGAAATTCTCAAGATTCTCGTTAAGATAATTATTGCCCCATTTAAGAATTCTTTCTGAATTATTTTTAATTCTCATAGAAAAAGTTCTACAGTTTTTATATAAAGGAAGATCGTAATTATAACTGATTTTTTCGTTACTTCCTCAAGTACAGGTTTCTTCCGTGTATTCTAAATTAAATCTTATCAAACTTGACATTAAACATATTACTTCCCAGTCATTCAAATCTAAATACTTCTTGTCAGACACATATTTCGCTTATATTAGTAATTATTGCTTTATTAAATAAGTGTTGAAAAGAATTAAACAGACAAAAATTATCTCAAAAACAGGGAAAATAGGGTGATTTTTTAATAAAATAGGGGAATGAATTCTCTCAAACAAAATTTCGAAGGAAAAAGATAGCTTTTTAACCAAAACTTTTAATTTTCCACAAAATAATTCAATTTGCCACCAAATAGTAGAAGTTTTAACCTAAAGTGATGAATTCTGGACCAAAAATATAACATTAAGACTTTTTAATTAAAAAGAATTAACTTTCTACAATAAAATATGAATTTTCAACTAAAAAAGATTGCTTTTCTACCAAAAGATGAATTGTCAATCCAAAAGGGCATTTTCTATCGAAGAAGATAAATTTTCAACAAAACAGTTGAATTTTGTAACAAAAAAGATGAATTTTTAAGAAATTAATGGAATTTACAACAGAATAATTGACTTTTCTACCAAATAGTAGAATTTGCAACCAAAAGAGATGAATTATGGACCAAAAATACTTAAGCTACTACTTAGAATAAGTTTTACAATCAAAAATAATTAACTTTCAATCATAAAAGATGAATTTTTAACAAAAGAAGATTACTTTTCTACAAGAAGATAAAGTTTCAATGGTTTTATATACAAAAAGATGAATGTTCAATAAAACAGTTGAATTTTCGACACAAAAAACGACTTTTTAACAAAGGAGTTGAATTTTCAACAAAGTATGTAATGATATTTCCAACCAAATAGTAGAATTGGTAGCCAGAAGAGATTAATTCTGGACTAAAAATATAATAGTAAGCTTTCCAATTAAAAAGAATAAACTTTCAACCATAAAAGATGAATTTTCAACAAAAGATGATTACTTTTCTACAAAAAGATGAAGTTTCAATGATTTTTTATCCCAAAAGATGATTTCCGCAAAGCAGTTGAATTTTCAACAAAATAATTAATTTTCAACTAAACAGTAGAATATTTAACCAAAACAGATGAATTTAAAAAAAATAATATATATATATAGTAGACTTTTCAATGAAAAAGAATTCTTTTTCAACCAAAAAATACAATTTTTTCTATGGCACTTTTCAAGTAATTACAAGTAGATTTAACTGAACAGACCCTGCCATTTTTATTTTCTAGGCACGCAACCGAAATCACGAAACTCCCAAACTAGGGATTGAATTTTTCAATTCACTCTGTTGAACCTCAATGTAAGTTTGTTTACTTATTTATTATTTGAATGCCCCAATTGTATTTCAATATGAATTCCTATTTTAAGAGACTACGAATTTTACCAGATTTTACATTCTTTTTATTCGATAAAAATATTTTTTAATAATTTCTCTGAAAATACCGATCAAGGAACATATGCACGGTAATATCTCGATTGGCTGGTCGCGTGGACACCCTGGATACGTTAAAATTAGTTCGTACACGTACTCACAAAGATGACAATGGTCAAAATACACCTCGTTGGTCATAATCACAACTTTGCTCGATCTCACAGGTCCGAGTCTTCAAATGCAAATTCACAAAATAATTTCAGAATTTTCAAAGAAATTCGATAATATCCTCAGTCTTTTCTAATTATTGATTTCCACAGAATGACGAATCTCAGGCGCCCATCCTGAATTTTTCCCTCACGTAAAAATCTTGTTATTAAACGTCAGCTTACACTTCAAATAATCCACAAACACACTCAAGCAGAGGAATCAGTAAAAAATCCTGTGGAGATGACGCAGCCCGGATATCTTTTAATCACATCAACCACAACCAGAATCTAGATAACGAGAAGTGCACATAACCTCAAAATCAAACTTTAGTCCTGTCCTCTCGAGGAATGCAAGTTTCAAACCTCTGCCTCGATATAGGGGATTAGATTAATCCATCGGTCGTCTAAATTCCATTGCACTAGTACACACCTAATAAACTAATAACAAAGCCAGTCCAACCGGTCATGTGGGAATCGATCCGTGGGTCTGTTTCACGGGCGATAAAGGCAAATTGGTAATCACAGTGCATTACAATGTTGCCTTTGCCACTGAAAAAGAACACATGTTCTTACCCCCTTTACAAAAAAGGTGCTAAGACGTTCTAGAGCAGATCGCGAATCGACAAGAAATCAGCAATCCCACGGTGACGAGATACCGGGGCGGATCGTGCCATTTTTGTAAGATTGTAAGAACGTTGGTGTCAATCACAAGGCCGTTATGCGGCGGTTATGACCTGAATGAGCAACGAACATAAAGTAACACACACGACAGTTGCTAATGTGTCTGTCTGGCCGACCGTGTCGTGCTGCAGGAAGGGTGAGCGATGAAAAGTGATGAAAAGCATGAAAAGTCCAGTACACGCAGGCTGTCAAGTAGAGACGTCGAGGCACTTGTCAAAAAAAAAAAAAAAATTTTAAGTTGAAGCTCGTTTGACAGATGGGTGCTTGTCACACGAGCCACTTGCGAATCGAACATAAAGGACGTCCAGAAAAATTAGGGATCGAAGGTAGTAGGTAAAATTTGCTGGCCAATCGGCAAAAAAAAGATTCGCATTTGTTCACCGTGAAGTACACCACGTACAGATGGCGTTCATTTTGACGGAATTACGAAGCACATGGGGTTCCAGAGGGGCCTAGGGGATGATTCGCGAATGGAGAACCCTTCGGAAGGGACCAACAAGACGGGCAAGTCACGAGTGTTGGATAAATACCTCGATTTTCGACGAGCTCCGAAATCTCCTCCTTGTTGTCAGCCATCTTAGCACCAGTCACTGTTCACACTGTTCGCGGTCGATCCTAGCGCCACCTGTGGATAAAACGGAAAATGAGGATACGTCATGCCAGGTGTGTATTCGACGGGAGGGTTAAAATGAGGGAAGGGTGGAATATTTAAGCAGGTGAATTTTTTTTCTCTGAATATAATTTTTTGTTTCATGAAGATTAGGAGTTACGAAATATTTTTTTTAAAGATTAATAATTAGGCCGTGTCTAGGCACACCAAAATTCGGTGAGCGTATAGACTAGGGTGCATAAATAGTGTGTTTTTAAATTTTGCAAAAGCTATATACCCCCTCAAATTTATTCCTTTTGGTGAAAAAATACTGTCATAACTTTTCTTCTATTTTTAGGACAACTGTTTAGAGGTTCCGCTAGACCGTTTAAGGTCTTAAAATGAATTTTCTTAGATTTTAAGTTTTTTTAAATACAAATTTAAGGCTACAATAAGGTGTATTCAAAATTTCTTCTACAATACAAGAAGAATATTCTCCATGAGGAATAAATTAAAAATATTTATACCGGGTTACATAAATATTGAATCTTGAAATACACATTTTTTATAGTGTAAAAATTCCTACAGTTCTTCGAAATGAATTTTTACCTGAACAAGGTGTGAGCTATCATAAGATTTTCTTATGAATTTCATTGAATTTTTAATTACTGAAAATAAGACTTGATATAGACTATATAGACTTGATATTGATATAACGATAGGTGAAAATACATTTTAAAGCCAAAATGTGTATTTCGAAATTCAAGATTTTTTCTGTCCCCCGAAATCGATATTTTAAATTTATTCCTTATGAAAAATATTCTTTTTTTTTCTCGTAGAAAAAATCTTGTGCATATTATGCCAGAACGAAAATATTTAGGTGCCATTTTTGAGGCCACTAATTGTACTAAAATTACAAATTTTCCTTGTTTCATAAAATTTGGAACTTATTCTTTAATAATTATCAAATACTTTTTCGGGGTAAACAAATTTCTTAGCCTTACATCTGTATTTTTTTTATTGCAAAGTAAGACAATTCATTTTAAGACCTAAAACGTCCCAGCGGAACCTTTAAAAATAAAATGAAATTTATAGCAGTATTTTTTCTATCAAAAGAAAGAATTTTAGAGGGTAGGGTTTGCAAAATTGAAAATCAAACATTTTTTTGGGGCACTCTGGCGTAGAATAAATATTTTCGGCGTGCCTATTAGTGGGTAAAAAAAATTGGAAATCAAAAACAGTCTAGCACTGAAAATTTTTATTTTGGGTACAATTTTAAGTGCAATAAAGTTTCTATGCATGTGCTCAAAAAAATTTGGGATAGATTGCAAAGCTTTTTAACAATAGGTATTTTAGTTTTTTGACGTTCATAAAAATTAAATTTCTTTGTCTTGGAAAAAATTGAAAATATTGAAATCTTACAAGATTTTTAGCAATTGTGTTTATTATGTAGATAATGTGGATCACGAAAAAATAAATATTAGCGATTTTAGCAAATCTTCGAGAATGACGAATTTTGTATTCTTTATTCAATTCACGGATGGCTATTTTAATTGCTAAAATCTTCTAATTTTTTAAGGTAAATTTACTACTACAGCTACATGCTGGAATAGTTTTCAACGCTTTCAAAAATTATTTTGGTTTGTTGAGGTTAATAAATATGCAATTTTTTTCATAGAAATATTGTAAATAAACATCAATTTTACGGAATCTCAGAATGATAATCGATCTATTTTAAATTTTACACAGGATATATAAGGGACCCGAAATGAAACTTTTCAGTACTAAACTGCTTTTGATTTCCATTTTTTTCGACCCATCCTAGTGCTTACAATCTTACATATACATACACACTTCCAAATAATTATTATGAATCTTTAAAAATCATAAATAATGCTTCTTATTTAATAAAAATTTATATTTAAAGACTTAAAATGAAAATATTGCTTGTACATTTTTAGTTATATTTACTTTTGCTTCGTTACTAGGGGTTAGTCACTTGGATTTTTGGTGTACACTAGATTGCAGTATTATACAGAGATTGCATAGTAGGGTGGCTCAAAAAAATTAAAGTTCCTTTGATTTGTGGGATCACCTCCCAACAACCTTCCATTTGGTGAAAAAAAAACACTGTGAATTTTTTTTTCAAATTGTTCGGTCAAGGGGATCTTGGATCCTACGGGGGTTAAACCACCCCCACCGTAAAATATCTGTATTTTCTCAGAGGTTTGATAAAACAATTTCTAGTCTTGCCTAAATATCGTAGAAAGTGGGCAGAAAAGGGAATTACATGAAAAAGTGTAGAAAAGTTGAAAAACCTCCCCAATACATTAAAAAACACCCCTATTTTTGAGAAAAAAAATTGAACTTCCTGCAGTTTATATTGCAAATATTTCATGGATTTGATGCAAAATAATCACGAAAAATATTTTCAAAATATTGGTAATACATTGTGAAAATGTATTTTTTGTTCAAACAAAGGGGTGTTTTTTAATTTCTGGGGAGCTTTTTGGGGGCTGAGCTCACAAATCAAAGGAACTTTAATTTTGTTGAGCCACCCTATTGCTTACGGATCATACTACTCAAAGGGATCCTTTTCCATCCGACAGTTGTGGCAAATAATTTTTAAGATTTTCAGATATTTTTCTCTGAAATTAATTCATACGATCTTAACAAATGAGAAGGTGATTTGTGCATAATTAGTTTTCAAAAACAATAATTTAGTGTTCATTTTAGGGGTATTTTTGTAACCCATCAGTTGTCACTTTTTTCCATTTGCCCGATTTTAATCGAAATTGATATGTGAATATTTGTGGGTATTTTTATGTCATTTATTTTGAAAAAAATAAAATAAAAATATTGAACATTCAGCAAGAATCTTAGGAGAAAATACCAAAACACAAGAAAATTGCCAATGTAGTCTCTAACATACTTATGGGGTAAAATTTGCCAAGTGTCCCTGCCTAAAATGTTGTTGTGGCCTATCTAATTGAAACTTCGCCAGATTGTAGTGCTAGGACCTCTTTAAATTCTGTAAAGGGGGTACACCTAGTATAACGGGTTGTCGAGATACACGGGCCCGAATTTTCGACGATTCACCCCGACTGTTAACATTCAATTGTACATAACTCCTGATACATTTATCCAAGTTTACTTTTTTATGGGGTTTTTTGAAAGGTCTTTTAACGAGGTTTACAATAAAAATAATCATTTTAAAAGCAATAAATTATTTCATCTTAATTCTTCATTTAAAAAACATTTTTGAGTTTTTTTTCCAAATGCGGAATTGTTTTATTTGTTTTTATGTTGGCTAGGAAAAAAGCTTGATTTTTTCTTTTAAAAAACATCCCAAAACGTAAATGGGATGGAAAGTATTGGTTAATTTGTAGGTCATAAGAAAGCGGGTGCCCCGCGCCAAACTAGCCGCGGAGCTACCAGGTGTGCTGTAGTGTTTCAGTGGTTCTAATACTTAATAAAAATGATTTTTCTGTAATATTTTTCATCTCCGAAGAAAATCATACTACCACTGGTGAAAACCTCACATCTCGATTCGATTGCTTTGTACCCTGTCTGGAATCGAGTCTAATTTTGAAGAAGTATTCATCATATCCACACCATGGCAATTTTTCTCAACAGAAAGATCGCGAAGAGATCGCAAAAAGAAGAGCAAAGTCAAAGTTAAATTGAAAAAAAAAATTATTTTTTAACCCTTAAACGGCACACTTCACCCCAACGTACGTAAATGGTACACAAGTGTGAATTGTTTTTTTTTTTGCAATGTTAATATAAAATATTTAACATATTGAACATATAATAAACATCTAGCATATATTACGCATATTTAACATATATATTTAATATATTCTGGAAAAGCCGCTGTAGTTGTGCCTGCGTAAATGCCAGAAAAATGAAAAATTTCCCAGTGCGAATTCGCACCAGTGTGCCGTTTGAGGCCCAAGTACCACTGTGAGAGACAAGGGGGCTCACATCAAAAAGTACTCCAAATTGTAAGAATCAAGGAGATTAACACCAAAAAACACCCGAAAGCATGAGAGGCAAGCGGACTCATCCAAAAGCATCTCGAAATGTAACAGGCAAGCAGAACCGTCCACTATAATCGTTTATTATTTTATTACTGGCTATCGTTTTCCTGCAATGAAATCGTTTTGAAAATTTCATTTAGAAGATACCTAAATCGTTCTTCAACTACAAAAAAGTGAGTATAAAACAAAATGTTATTCACACGTAAACAGAAAAATCATTTTTATCAAGTATTAAAACCACTAAGACACTACATCACGCCTGGTAGCAACATTTTCTAAATTAAATTTTGAAAAAGATTTCACTGTAGGAAAACGACAGTTAATAATGAAATAATAAACGATTGTGATATATGTTTCTTCTTGCCTGTTACATTTTGAGATGCTTTTATGGTGAGTGTGATTGCCTCTTACGTTTTGGGGTGTTTTTTGATGTTAACCTCCTTGCCTATAGCAAATTGGGGTGCTTTTTTATGTGAGTCCCCTTGCCTATCACAGTGGCATTTAAAATACGATTTTTTAATTGAATTTAACTTTAAATTTGCTCTTGTCTTCGCGATCTTCCTCTTAGGGAAAATTTCATGTTGTGGAGATGACGAATACTTTTTCAAAATCAGAGTTGATTCCGGAGAGCGTACAAAGGAATGGTATTTTTGTCTGCCCGGCACAGTCTCTGCAGAATCTAAACGAGATTTAAGGTGTTCACTATGGATGGTATGATTTTCTTTGAAGATTGAAAATACTACAGAAGAATCATTTTTATGAAGTATTAGAACCACTAAGATACTATAGCACGCCTAGTAGCGCCGCGGCTAGTTGGCGCGGGGCACCCGCGTTCTTACTTCTTATGACCTTCTACAACTCAACCAATACTTTCCATACCATTTTCGTTTTGGAATGTTCTTCAAGGGGGAAAGTCAAGCTTTTTTCTAGCTTACTTGAAAAAAATGCCGCATTTAGAAAAAACAACTCAAAAATGTTTTTTGGAATGAATAATCAAGATGAAATAATTTATTTATTGTAAAATGATTATTTTCACTGTAAAATTTGTTAAAAGACCTTTCTAGAAGCCTCATAAAAAATGTAAATTTGGATAACTGTATCAGGAGTTATGTACAATTGAATGTTAGCGGTCGGGGTGAATGGTCGAAAATTAGGGCATCCTTTATGGAAGCTTCCTAAAGTTATTATTATTATTATTATTATATCATTAAGCCGTTTCCCTTTCGGGGTAGGCGTGAATTGCTCGGTTGTAAAGTAG
>JAABKJ010014858.1:0-10029 GCA_011634705.1 Andricus grossulariae
TTTCAATTACCTTCAACTGGGAGGTGTCACATCCAGACCAATTCAGATCTTATAGAATATTTTAATAAACATTTTAGAATCCAGAAAATTAAGAATCTTGGATGAGTGACACCAGAGTGACTAACTTCGCCCCATTTTACTGATTGCAACGACTTTCCACTGGGGGGTTGTCACATCCAGACAAATTTAGATTTTATAAAAGATTATGATAAAAACTTTCTAATCAAGGAAATTAATATTCTTGGATGGGTGACACCTAAGTGACTGGCTGAGCCTTTTCTTTACTGATTTCAATTACCTTCAACTGGGAGGTGTCACATCCAGACCAATTCAGATCTTATAGAATATTTTAATAAACATTTTAGGATCAAGAAAATAAGGAATCTTGTATGGGTGACACCAGAGTGACTAACTTCGCCCCATTTTACTGATTTCAATGACTTTCCACTGGGAGGTTGTCACATCCAGACAAATTCGTATTTCATAAAAGATTGTAATAAAAATGTTCTAATCAAGGAAATTAATATTCTTGGATGGGTGACACCTACGTGTCTCGCTCACCCCTTTTTTTACTAATATCAATGAATTTAAAATAGGAGGTGTCATATACAGACGAATTCAGATCTTATAGAATATTTTAATAAACATTTTAGAATCAAGAAAATTAAGAACCTTGGACGGGTGACACTCAAGTGCATCGCTTAGTCCACTTTTACTGATTTCAATGACTACCCACTGGGAGGTTGTCACATCCAGAAAAATTTAGATTTTATGAAAGATTATGATAAAAACTTTCTATTCAAGGAAATTAATAGCCTTGGTTGGGTGACACCTAAGTGACTAGCTTAGCCTTTTTTTTACTGATTTCAATTACTTTCAACTGAGAGGTGTCACATCCAGGCCAATTCACATATTATAGAATATTTTATTTAAAATTTTCTAGTCTAGAAAATGATGAATCTTGTGTAGGTGATATCTTAGTCAATCGCTTAGTTCCGTTTTACTGATTTTAATGACTTTCAACTGGAAGGTGTCACATCCAGACAAATTAAGATTTTATAGAATATTTTAATAAACATTTTCTAATCAAGAAAACTAAGAATTTTTGACAGGTTAGACCTGAGTGAATTGCTTAGCCCCGTTTTACTGATATCAATCAATTAAAACTGGCAGGTGTCACGTGCAGAAAAATTCAGATATTATAGAATATTCTAATAAACATTTTTTAATAAAAAAAAATCAGAATCTTCTATGAGTAACACCTAAGTAGATCGCTTAGCCCCGTTTTACTGATTTCAATGATTTTCAACTGGGAAGTGTCACATCCAGATAAATTAAAATTGTATGGACTATTTTAATAAATATTTTCTAGTCAAGAAAATAAAGAATCTTTTGTGGGTGAAATCTAAGTAAATCGATTAGCTCCGTTTTACTGATTTCAATGATTTTCAACTGGAAAGTGTCACATCCAGACAAATTCAGATTTTATAGAATATTTCAATAAACATTTTCTAATCAAAAAAATTAAGAATCTTGTGTGGGTGAAACCCAACTCTATCGCTTAGCCTCGTTTTACTGATTTCAATGACTTTCAACTGGGAAGTGTCACATCCAGACAAATTCAGATTCTCTAAAATATTTTAACGAAAATTTTCTAATCAAGAAAGTTAAATATCTTATATGAAAGACACCTACGTGAATCGCGTAGACTCGTTTTAATAAATTCAATGATTTTCAATTGGGAGGTGTCACATCCAGAAAATCTCGATTTTACAGAAAATTTTGATAAACAAGTTCTAATCAAGAAAATTAAGAATCTTTGATGAGTGACACCAAAGTGACTCACTTCACCCCTTTCAACTGATGTCAACGAGTTTGAACTGAGAGGTGTCACATCCAGACAAATTCAGATTTTATAAAAGATTACAATAAACATGTTCTAATCAGTAATATTAAGAATCTTGGATAAATGACACCTAACTGACTCGCTTAGCCTCGTTTTACTGATATCTATGAATTTAAAGTGGGAGGTGTCACGTTCAGGCAAATTCGGATTTTCCTGGTGCAATTCTGTCGAATGTCGTCGGTCGAAAAGCGAAGTAGTGCGTAAGGTTTTTCTCCTCAACATGATCTCTAATCGTGAAGTGAGATCAGTGCCGAAGCCGGTGTTTTCTGAAGATTGTAAGATCCGATGCTTAAATAGAGACTGAAATGCTGGCCCTTACCGTTTAGCAGTCTTGGGTCGATTGTAAGGCTCGAACGGAGCGAAGATCAAGCGACTCTCTACGCAAATTTGTTACTAACTAAGCAGATTATAGGAGTCTTAACGCTCGTTGGAAAATACCGTCAGAAAAATATTCCTGGACCATCCTGGGAAATTATGAAGATTGGAATTCTGAATCCGGGGATTTTTCGACGGAGAGCCAGATTCTCTACTTGGTTGCTTCCCTTTCTCCTTGTGCTTCTTCACCGTTTTTTTTCTCTTATTTTTTTTCTATCTTCTTTTTTTCACCACGTCTTAGTCGAGCGCTAAGCAGGTACTGGAGCGAGTACCGGCGACCATTTGAATCGGTATCGCGCTTAGTACTAAAATCACCAGTGGGACAACAAAGTTTGGTACAGTAACTGTTGCTTTTGTTGCTCTCTTGAATCCTTCGGGGGGATCTTATTTGTGGTTGAAAGAAAACGGAGACGGACCCGTCACCGCGCTCCGATGGAAGTGCACGTTCTGCCATTTATTGTCCCTCTTGTGCCAAACGCGGCTCTCCTCGCTCTGCTGAGTATGCGCGACACCTTGTCTGTAAATTAACACAAGCATTAGTTATAAAATATTAGTCAAAGTGGGCGCCTTGCCCTCCCCTCTACTACATCCATCCCCTCTACTACATTCATCCCCTCTACTGCCTTCATCCCCTCTACCACATACATCCCCTCCACTGCATCCATCCCCAACACTATCCTACTTCCTATCGTCTCCCCTCCGCTCGCCTACTTTCCCTCTTCTCACTTTCCACACACTTCTCCCACTCTCGGTCCCACAATACTTTCTCTACTTCTTCCTTCTCCATCGTTTCTACTTTCCCTTTCTTTCTCTCACCTATGTTTCTGCTCCTATCTACACCTTCTGTCCCCTCTACTTCTACTCTCCCACTTTCTCTCTCTGGAAAAAAGAACAGTGGACGGAAGCGCAGTAGAGCAAAACAAGTTTTTCTGGACAAATTAGTTTAAAGCTTACAATTTTGATCAGATGTCACAAAAAAAATGAGAGTGCACTAAATTTCAAAGAAACTGGCGGCAGCTGATTTTTTAATCTCTTATTTATTTTTTATTTAACAACCTGCTTCACCTTCCAGAATACTTTCCCTACAATGTCCCACTTCATTAGTTCTACTCTTCCTACTTTCCCTACCCTACCTACTACTTCCACTCCCACGATATTTTACCTAATCCCCTTCATCCCTCCTTCATCAATTCTATTTTCCTACCACACTGCTTTCTTCTAAGTTCCCACCACTATAACTTTGTATCCCCTCCCTAATTCTACTCTCGCACTTCTCTCCTCTCACTACCCCTCTCGAAAAAAAAAGTAAGACGGACAGCTGCAGAGTAGAACAAGGTTTTTCTGGTCTATTTTATTTCATTTATTTAACAACCTACTTGTCCTCCCACGATACCTTGCCTACTTCCCCCTCCTTCATCATTCCTACTTCCCTCCTACCTTGTTTCCCTTATATTCCTTCTCCGACCCTCATCCTCTCTTCTGGCATAACTTTCCCTCTCCTCCTTACTTCCACTCTCATCCTTCCCCTACTGAGTAAAAAGTACAGCGGACGGACGGCCAGGAGGGGGAGGGGATATTGTGGATCTATTTTTCATTTCTTTTTATTTATCAGCAAACTTCTCTTCCCAGAATACTTCCCCTACTCCCCTCACTTCTTCATCACATTTTCTAACTGCCATTCCTACACATACCCACTATCCACTCTACTTCTACTTTTCTCACTTCCCTCAGACTTCCCATAACTTCTCCTCCTCTCCCTACATCTACTATCTCACTTTCCCCTTCCCTCAGTTCCCAACCCGGCCAGAAAGGACGACGGACGAACACACACTGGAGGAAAAAAGTTTTTCCGGATGAATTAGTTTAGAGCTTACAATTTTGATCGTATTTCAGAATTTTTTTCAATGAAAGTAAGCTAAGTTTAAAAGAAACTTGTGAGAGCTGATGTTTTAATCTCCTTTTCATGTTTAGGGTTTCGTAGCCCCGGGCAGAAACCCTTATAGTTTCAGCCATGTGTCCGTTTGTTCGTCCATCCACCCATCCATCTTTTCGACTGTCGTACTTTTTTTGAAGGAGGGAAAGTGTGTGAAGGAGAAGTAGAGGAAGTGAGGGAAAATGAAATGAGATGAGGGAAAATAGGAGAAGAGAGGTGAGGAAAGTGCGGAAAATGTGGGAAGGGGAAGCGAGGGGTAAGGGGGAAGCAAGGAAAATTGGGAAAGGAGAAGGATGGGAAATGAGGCGAGGAAAAGTAGGAGAAGTGAGGAGAAATAAGGGAATTATAATTTATGGAAGTGAAGGGAGTAAATGTAGGGTAAGTAATGGGAAATGAGGTAAGGAGTATAGTCGAAATAAGAGAGGAGGGATTTAGAGAGGGGAAGTAGGAGAAGTGAGGGGAAGGAAACCAGGAAATATGAAAAGTAATAAGAGGAGGGGTAATGAGAGGAGTGGAACTCAGGGAGGGGAACTCAGGGAGGGGAAGTAGGAGAAGTGAGTGTCAGTAAGGTGAAGTGGGATAGATTATTAGAAATAAGCGTGAGTAGGGTGAGGAAGTGATGACTGGGGAAGGGAAGTAGGGGAAGAGGATTAGGGGAGTAGGGGAAGGGGAGTAGGGAAAGGGGAGTATTACCTGGGGAAGCGAGAAGAGGGGAATGTAGAGCAGGGCAAATTGGGAAAGGGTGGTGAAGGGTGAAGTGAGGGGAGGGGAAGTACAGAAATATGGATGGAGTGGGAGAAAATATACAAAGGAGAGGGAGGTTAAAACGACTTGGTTTACGTTTTAATAGGATACGGAACACTTTTTTGAAGGCGCGCGGCGCATATTTTGACGAATTTTTTTATATCTAACAACAAAGTTTTTTTTTAAGCAATCCTATTTTTTGCAAAGACTCACATTTATGTAAAAGAATGCTTAATTACTATTTTTGTTGAATTCAAAGTAATTTTAGATGCATATCCCGAACAAAAAGTTCAAAAATAAAGTCTCTAAGTGTTTTGAATCAAGAAGTAGCACATTTTTTTTATTAATTTGTTATTAAAAATCAATAAGATTTTAAACGTGGAAACCTTCTGGATATTATTTTTAAAGACAGTCTTTGATTTCATGATGTTTTATATAAATATGAGCAGTTCGTAAGAAATGGGATCATTTATTTAAAAATTACAAAAATGAAAACTTTGTTGTCAATAAAAAAAATCTGAAATTGGCTCTCACAAATTTTTTTTAAAATTAACTTTTATTTCAAACAATATATAGGAGAGCCATTTTATGAAAAACAATAAAGCCTTTTTTAGACTACCGTAATAATTATTTCTTATTTGCTTATACGTTTTTTTCCAAAAAAATTATTTGTTAATTTATAAGAACTTGGATATTTCACACGATACCTTTGCTCATCTCGTCATAAAAATACGAGACACTCTCCCAATTATTCACAGTTTTTGCTTATAAAAAAATTTCTCGTTTGCATGTAAAATAAGAGCAGAGAAAAATATAAAAACCTTTATTATTCCGGTATTTTATTTTCTCCTGTATTATTTTTTGTGATAAAAGGATGGAAGCGAGCTCGCAATAATATGTGACGAATAAGGCGAGTCGCTGTGGAAATAATGAGGAACCATTTATGCAATATGAATTTTTATAATTAGAACTGCCATTATTCCTTAATTAAAAGTTATCAATTTTAATAGGAATAAACACGGTTTTTAATTTTAGAGAATAGTTTAAATAACAGATTAAAAAGTATAAAATATCTGAAGAAATATAAAATAAAGATAGGTAGATTTCCATCTATGATGTATATATTGATTTTATTCTAAAAAATAATTTAAAATTTTCATCTCATTTATTTATTTAAAATATTTATTTACCAGGACCTAAAAATTTTCTAATCTGATATTTTGAGAGTTTGGGAATGAAATTTAATGTTTACTTGAACTATTACTCTTTAGTTTATAAATTTAGAGAAGTTTTAATTGAATTCAACTGTTTTTGGTAAAAATTAAAATATTTGTTCTCTTGAAATATCAAATATTAAATTTCTCGTTCAAAATTAATCTTTTTTGTTAGAAAATTCAAATACTTGGTTGAAAGATGAACTACTTGGTTACATTTTTTTTTTGTGAAGATTTATCATTTTAATTGAAAATAAATCTCTTTGGTTGAAAATTGAACAATTTAAAAAAAAAAATTATTTATTTCAATTTAATTCAACTGTTTTTTTTTTAATTAAAATATTCTTTTGGTTGAAATATCAACAATTACATTTCTCGTTCAAAATCAATATTTTTTGTTTGAAAATTCAACTACTTGGTTGAAAGTTCGACTATTAAAAAAAAATTAAAATTAAATCTTTTGTTGAAGATTCATCATTTTAATTAAAAATCAATATCTCTGGTTAACGATTCAGCAATTTTTTTCAAAATTGTTCAGTTTTGGTTGACCTTTAACTCTTTTTGATTTAAAATTGAAAATCTTTCTTGGTTAAAACATAAATTATTAAATTTTGCGTTAGGAATTTTTTTTTTGGGTTAAAAATCCATCTATTTGGTTGAAAATTTATTTATTTTGTTGTGAATTCGTCTTTTTGTGTAAAAAATTGATATTCTTGGATGAAAATTCACAATTTCAGTTGAAATTCATCTCTTTGGTTTAAAATTGAACTATTTTGTAGCACATTCGTTCTTTTATTAGTTTTAATTCAACTTTTTGTATTACAAATTAAAATATTTTTATGTTGAAATATTAACTATTAAATTTTTTGTAGAGAATTTATTTTGTTGTTGTTGAAAATTCAAGTATTTGGTAAAAGCTAAACTAATTTGTTAAAATTAAATTTTATTTGGTTAATCATTAATCATTTTAGTTAAAAATTCATTTCTAGTAGAAAATGTAACTATTTTATTGAAATCTCGTTTATTTTTTTGGGTTACATTCAACTGTTTTTTATTTAAAATTAAAATCTGTTTTGGTTGTAACATCGACTAATACATTTTTCGTTAAAAAATAATTTATTTTGATTAAAAATTGGACTACTTGTTTTCATGTTAAATTAAATAAATTAAATTTTATTATTAAAAATTAATTAAATTCTATTGAACTATTTTGTTGAATTTTTTTCAATTGAAAATTCATCAATTTGGTTTAAGATTTAACTATTTTGTTAAAAAATTCGTTTTTTGTTTTGTATTTTGAATACAACTGTTGTTTTGATTTGAGATTAAAATATATTTTTTTTTAATATCAACTTGTACATTTTTCTTTGATAAAATTCATTCTTTCGGTTAAAAATTTAAATATTTTGCTGAAAATTATTTTGTTGTTGTTAATAAATAATCTTTTCAACTGAAAATTTAATGATTCTACTTTTGATTGAAAATTGATCTTTTTATTTTTTTAAATTCAACTATTTGATTGAAATTTTATGTATTTAGTTGAAAATTTATCTACTTAGGTAGAAAATTAATATTCTTCGTGAAAACTTCGTTTGATTGTAAATTCTTTTTTTTTTAATAAATTCAAATATTTTTTATATAGAACTAAAATGTTGTTTTTTTTTGTAGAAATATCAACTATCACATTTTTCGTTGAAAATTCATCTTAATTTGATGAAACTTGAACTATTTGTTTAATTCGTTTTTTGGTTGATAATTAATCTTTTTGATTGAAAATTTAACTATTGTATTTTTGGTTGTAAATTGATATCTTCAATGGGAATTCAACTTTTGTTTAATAATCTATATAATTTGTTGAAAGTTTCTCTTTTTGAGCAGAAAATTAATATTCCTGGTTGAAAATTCATTTGTAGTGAAGAATTAATCTCATTGGTTCAAAATTCAACTATTTTGTTGAGAAATCGTTCTTTTCTTGGTTTGAATTCAACTGTTTTTATTTGAAATAAAAACATTTTCTTGTTGAATGTTCATCTAATTGGTTTAAAATTAAATTAGTTTCTTAAAAACTCATTTTTTGGGGTTGATAAATAATCGTTTTAGATTATTAAAAATTTATTTTTCTTGTTGAAGATTCGTCGCTTTAGTTGAAAATTCATCTTTCTCGTTTAAAATTTTACTATTTTGATGAAAATTTGATTTTTTCTATACAACATTAATCTTGTTGGTTGAAATTTGTATTTTGCTTTGAAAAATCAACAATTCAGTAGAAAATTCAATTAATAAGTTGAAAAAAAACTTTTTTTTAGAAAATTAAAATTTTTGGTTGAAAGTTCAACTTTTTTGTAGAAAATTCATCTTTTTGGAATAAAAATTCAACTACTTCGTTGAAAGCTAAATTACTTTGTTAAAAATTATTTTTTGAAAATTTATATTCATTATTTTAGTTCAAAATTGATTTTTGTGTTGCAAATTAATCTTTTCAATTCAAAATTAATCTTCTTCAGTTGCAAATTTAACTAATTGGTTAAAAATTCAAATTTTTTTTAAATTCATCTTTTTTGGAGGAAGATTTCTTAAAAATTTTCTCATTTGAAAATTCATCTTTTTGGTTAAGAATTTAATCAAATATAGCATCCACATTAATTTTATTCAAGAGAATTTATGCCCCTATTTTCGGGAAAAATTTCCTTATTCCTCCCGTTTTTAGAAAATTTCGGAAAGAACATTTCTCTGTCTCTCTTTCACAAGTACTTATACTTTCTATAACTTCTCTCCCTATTCGCGTCTCCCTTTTGTGCGGCGATTAGCAATTTTTCTAAAGACTCTTCTCGGATATCCCCACTACTGCCAGTGTGCCCCACTACTACACACTTTTTTAATATTGAGCAATTTATAATAAAATTATTTATTAAGTTTAGTTAATAATTAAAATACTTACTTGTCCATATACTGGGTAAGTCTAACATAAGCGATGCAGGCAGCATCTTCGCCAAGGAGATGAACATGGGGATTAAGGATGGTCGTATTCACGGCCTTGCAGTTCTTCCCTAATACTGCTTGGATTTAATAAAACGAAACACGTTATTTTTTTAATTTAAAGAAACTTATTTTATTTGAAATGCAAGCGAGTTTCGTATAGCGCAAGACAATGGAAGATGAAAAGAAAAGAATAATACATAGAAGAGAGCAAGTAATAAAGTGGAAACAAGCCACAATTCTTCGATTGAGAGAAAACCAATAAAAGCAAGAAGAATAATCGAGAAAGTAACCTATGTGCGAAAAACTTAATGAAAAAAGTTCATAGTTTATAAACGAACAAGTAGAAGTTTTAGAAATGCAATAAAAAGCCAAGAAAATTGAAAAGTTGAGAGCCGAACTTAATCTTCATGAAGCTTATTTCTTTTTCCATGAATAAAAAAAATATTTTGAAAATCAATCAAATCATAAAGAATTTTTTGGGGTTTTCGTAGTCCCGG
This sequence comes from Andricus grossulariae, assembly GCA_011634705.1. Taxonomy (NCBI): domain Eukaryota; kingdom Metazoa; phylum Arthropoda; class Insecta; order Hymenoptera; family Cynipidae; genus Andricus; species Andricus grossulariae. The sequence goes on from JAABKJ010014858.1 coordinate 9,649, forward strand.
GCAGAAGTGAGTGAAAGTGAGGGGAAATTATCACAGGGGGAGTAGTGAAAATGATGAGAGGGGAAGTAGTGACAATTATGGGAGGGGAAGTAGTGACAATTATGGGAGGGGAAGTCGTGAAAATGATGGGAGGGGAAGTAGTGCCAATTATCGGAGGGGAATTAGTTAAAATGATGGGAGGGGAAGTAGTGAAGATGATGGGATGGGAAGTAGTATCAATAATGGGAGGGGAAGTAGTGAAAATGATGGGAGGGGAAGTAGTGACAATTATGGGAGGGGAAGTAGTGAAAATGATGGGAGGGGAAGTAGTGCCAATTATGGGAGGGGAATTAGTTAAAATGATGGGAGGAGAAGTAGTGTCAATTATGGGAGGGGAAGTAG
>JAABKJ010014859.1:0-10029 GCA_011634705.1 Andricus grossulariae
AGAAAATATTTAAAAGTGATATATTGCTCTTTATTTGACAATAAAATTAATTTTCGGTACATAAGTTATCAGAAAAATAGTTCGAAGCAATTAGATTGGTACCAACATAGCAAAAAATAATTCAAATATTTTTTAACCTACCTAAGTGACCTTGAGATTTCAAAATATTGAAAAAAATAATCTTTTTCGCTATTTTCTTAGAGTTACAGCAATTTTTCGACTGTTTGACCATGAAATGTCTGATATGCGTTAAGAAGAATGTATTTTCAATATGTTACACCAATAATATAATCATTTTCATTGATTTTCGATTACAATTAAATATCTAAAAGTGATATGTTGCTCTTTATTTCACAACATAACTTTAAGAAAATAGCAAAAAAATTTAATTCTGGGTTTTTTTTAACCCTCTACGTTATTCTGGACGGATAAAAACTATTCGAAATACCTCCTCACTGTAAAAGTGTAAATCTAGGTATACTCGAAAACATTTTTACCTTATTTAGACACCAAAAATTAATTTTGTTGTGAAGAAAGAGCAATATATCACTTTTAAATATTTTCTTGTAATCCGAAATCACCAAAAATGATTTTAATATCGAAATTCTGCATATATTATTGATGTAACATATTTAAAATACATTTATCTTAACGTATATCAAACATTTTATCGTCAAATAGTCGAAAAAATTGCCGTAACTCTAAGAAAATAACGAAAAAGTCGATTTTTTTCGGTATTTTGAAATTTCAAGGTCACTTAGGTAGGGTGAAAAATATTTGAATTATTCTTTGCTATGTTGGTAAAAATCTACTTGCTTTGAACTATTTTTTCTAGTAACTTATGTTCCGAAAATTAATGTTAATGTCAAATAAAGAGCAATATATCACTTTTAAATATTTTCTTGTAATTCAAAATCAATACAAATTATTTTGATGTCAACATTCCCCATATAATATTGTTGGAACATATTGAAAATACATTCTCATTGACGTATATCACATATTATATGGTCAAATAGTCCAGAAATTGAGCGTAACTCTAAGAAAATAGTGAAAAAGTCGACTTTTCTCGATTTTTTGAAACTTCAAAGTCAATTAGGGTGCGTAACAAATATTTTAATGCAATTATTGCTATACAGGTATAAATCGACTTGCTTTGAACTATTTTTATTGATAATTTAAAACTAAAAAAAAAAGGTTTTGCTCTTCAAATTTGCTGAAGTGCTTCGTTTTTTGTGATTTTTAGCTATATCTACGATGTGATCGAGCAAACAACTTTTTTTGCGATACGCCCTAGTGGACACCCTGGCGAGGCAAAAAAGGAAGAAAAGTTCTGCAGATTAACGAAATTATGATAGGTAGGCACGAGTTCGTTTTTATGCTAAAAATGGAGATTATTGAAATATTTTACTTGCAAAAAAACTAGAGGGCAAATACCTTGCAGAGTAAAAGAAATGTGTGTGTACCCTCTCACAGCATAGGAAAAATAGTTCAGGAAAACAAGGTTCCAGATGATAAATCAAAAGTTAATGCGATAAGAAACCAAGTTGTCATTAAATACATGAAATAAAAATCATACAATGTGTCCAAGACAGAGAAAGAGTTGAAGTACCTGCGAGAAGTTGGGTACACTCGCTGTCTTTCGCATCAGAGGTTGACCTTGTGCTTGCAAAAGTTCTTTCACAGCTACGTTTTGCCTGAGTCGATCCAAGGTCAGGATGCTTTCCACAGCTGAAACGCCACGAGTGTACTTTTCTAGTATTAACAAAAGAAATCACAATTTAATTTTAGTAGCCATTTAACAGATTTATTTATATTGATATCTCCTTAAAAAATCTAAAATGTTTGCGTTAAAATCTTTCTATGTTTTTATATTAATATAAGCATTTAATTCATTTAATTTAATATGTCTTACTATTGGATTTATTCAGGTCATTTTCAAATCTTTTCATATAAAATGATTTAATTTTCGAAGGAAATGGTTATACATTTAAATAATACAATTTTAGAAGTTCAGTTTAGAAATTTTCAACATTTTAAAGTTGAAATTGTTATATTTCAACACTTTGCCGTCGTCCATAGAGTCCATGTTAATTTTAGTATTGCAATTTGATAATCTGACTAAAATTGATTTCTTACCAATGTAAGTCTCGCCATCACACAAACTACTGTCCTCACCACTGGCAGCAATTTGCGCCAAACTTTCTCGGTCTTCCAACTCCTCACTAGCCTTTGGTATATTAGACACTACCTCATACGTAACTCCTGTCTGCGACAAACAGTCAGTTCGTCCGATCTTCTTAAAAATCCTCTCGGTTATACTCTGTCTTTTGTAAATATTAAGAGCGAGTCTTTTGCGGAGCACAAGATCCATCGGCGCTGGATGAGACAGGCGTACGGTAGTTTTTAGTATTAGGAAAACTCTTTCGTTTGCTGAAATTCAAAAAATTGAATATTGCATATTTTAAAGATTTGAATATTTTGAATATCATGTTACAAATGGAGAACTCTCCATAGGGATCTTGGGACTTTGTATCTGTTGGGAGAGTTTAAGGGTCAAATCGAAAGATGGCCCTAGGGATTGTGAACCAGAGGAACCGGTGCGCGAGATCAGGCTGCTCTAGATATTAGAAGGGCCCGAGTGTGCGGGACCGGGACTAACGAGCGATCCTACTAACGGGAAGTGGCAAAATAATTTGAAATATTGAGGGAGCGAGTCCTCCTGTACACAAATCAGGGACGTGTCAGAACTTGAGTACTTGAGACTTCCATAAATCCAATATTGGAGGATGGTCTGCACGAGATGGCCCTAATAAACAGGAGTTTGTTGGATCTGCTTTTCTTGCTCGATCTTCGGACAAAAAGAGGAAGGACTCTGAAAAGATTCCGCTGAGCAGCGAGGCAACCAGACAGAACAATGACGAGCGTGACCAACGAGTTTCGAAAACCTGATAAGCAGGCCGACGACCACCTGTCGCTAGTTCTCTACCAAAACTGCGTAATGCGAGGTATCATACCCCAAACCGTTCGGTACCTAAGTGTGTACCCTAGGAGTAGAGGTGCCAGCCTACCATTTCATGATGCCGACGCCGTGATCCGATACACCGATGCTTTTCGACCTTCGGTCTATCACTAATCCTGGACAAGTATACTAACACTGTAAGCTAGTTAAATAAACCTTGGCATCTGAACTTGTACTATCGCTAATTTCACATCTTCTCATCTTTCCTTTTCCAAAATTTCCCTAATTGCGACCAATTTTCGGTCAGTTGGCTACAACTTATGTGCAGCTGGTCAACAGAGCCCTGGTATGAGTCATCATCACATCTAGTTACCAAGATGCTTGCTTAACTCCACCAATGCTAAGCAAGCTGAAGGTGGAAATCTCGCCAGAGATTAATGCGTTAGGGGTCGTTCAAGTATTACTCGTACTTAAGAATTTTGTGGGGAAAGGAGGTCCTTCGTGAATGCTTAATGTTTCTCACGGGGTACTTCAATTTAACAGTTACATCAAGTACAACGATTCCTTACCCCGAGATTGGCGTGCCTCTATATTCAACGATGTCTAACAGAACAACATGTAATTATATATTTACAGCTACTGTGCTGTATGGTATCGAGACCTGGATCTATCAATAAAAGGATAAGAGTAAAATTAACACGATTGTCATGTAATTCCTGCGGAATCAGTGCGGTAAAATGCTAATGGGCAAAGTCAGTAATGAGAGAATCCTCAAAGAATGCGGTGTGGAGGATAGACTGGTTGACATATGTGAAAGAAAATCGTTGTGATGGTTTGGGCATGTTGAGAGAATAAAAGATGAACGACCCTAATTCGAAGAGACATAAGAAGCCATATGAACACAAGAGCTTGCATGAGCGAATGCATGGACGTGAAGGAAACTAAAGAGGTATGCCAGGACAGAAAAATGTGGCGACAAATATTTTATAAGAAATGCATGATGAAGATTGTCAGTGGAGTGAATTACGCTTGAAACAAAAGACCTGGGATGGTAATGGGTCCGAGTGGAGGGCTTTACATGATGATTTGTGAAGCTCTTCGACTGGGGTAATCGCTAGAGAGATTGATCTGCGAACTAGGTCGGAGCAGTGTTACAGAACAAATGTGTTATTTAAGTAAGCAGCACGGAAATTTTAGATCAATCTAAAAATACATACCCCCCCCCAATACCGCCTCTTACAACTCGCTTCCTCACCGAATGAGTCACGCATACCCGTAATAGATATGGCTTAATGGTACAATAATAATAAAGGATCCAAGATGGCGGACGATTATACTGGAAAATAGTTATATTTTTTTTAACTTGGTATAAGGAGCAGATTAAGTAGCAGAATTTTTTCTTGACTCTGCTAGATCTTAGTATCTAATACAACTATACCGAGGCCTTTTAGTAGAACTGCGTGAAACTCAAAGTATATATCTGTCTTTTGTGAGGTCGTATTTAGTTAGACGCAAAAAAAATTAATAAAATTGATGACAAATGATTTTAAAAAATAAAAAAATTCTGCCATTTGACAGCCACTTCATGCAGGGTGACGAGTCGCCTACATAAATCCCGCACGTGCACAGTTGGGAGGGATGATGGACAACTGTGCACGGAGCAACTGTGCACGAGCCCAGCTATGCACGTTGTTGGCCACAGACATAAATGTTCACCCGCCCATCTGTGCACGTCTAAAATTTGACGAACACAGTTACGAATGTCTCATCAGTGCACGTGCACAGTTGGGACACTCCCGACTGTGCACGTCGACATTTTGACGTGCACAGAAGGTGCCTTACGAACGGTTCACGTGCACAGACGGTAGACTACCAACTGTGCACGTTTCAATTTGAGAGGGGCACAACTGTGCACGAACCCAACTTTGCACGTCGAGGGCCGGTGCTACAACTGTGCACGTCGAAATTTATACTTGTACAGTTGGGAGTCTCCTAACTGTGCACGTGCAGAGATGGGGCACTCTCATCTGTGCACGTCGACGTTTAGACGTGCACAGATGGCATCCAACTAACGGATAGCACCCATGGATTTACAATTGAAAAATATGTCCATATTGATTGAAACGTGCACAGCTTGGAGTTCCCCATCTGTGCATATGCACAGTTCGGATTATCCCATCTGTGCACGTGGATTTGTAAGTTGAAAATCTGATCGTATTGATTGAGACGTGCACAGTTGGGAGGGTACCATTTGTGCACGTGAACCGTTGGTAGGGTACCATCTGTGCACAGTTGTGCCTGTGGCCATCGAAGAGCACAGTTGGGCTCGTGCACAGTTGTACCCTTCCAAGTTTGGAATCTCTCATCTATGAACGTAGACTTGTAAAATGAAAATCTGATCGTATTAATTGAGCCGTGTACACTTGGGGGTGTCCTACCTGTGTACATGTACTTTTCAGTTAAAAAGCTGGTCGTATTAATTTAGACGTGCACAGTTGGTGGTATCCCATCTGTGCACATGGCATTATAAGTTGAAAAGCTGATCGCATTAATTAAGACGTGCACAGTTGGAAGGATACCATATGTGCACATGCACAGTTGAGTGTTCCATCTGTGCACGTAAAACTTTAGTTGGGTACCATCTGTGCACGTCTAAATTTCGACGTCCATAGTTGTGAATGTTCCAGCTGTGCACGTATACAATTGTGCCAGTGGCCAACAACGTGCACAGTTGTACCACCGGCCCTCGTCGTGCACAATTGGGCTCGTGCAATTTCTGCGTGCACAGTTGTACCCCTCCCAAATTGAGACATGCACAGTTGGGAGTCTCCCATCTGTGCACGTGGACTTGTAAGTTGAAAATCTGATTGTATTCATCGAAACATGCACAGCTAAGACGGAGCAGGACATCTTGTCGCCAGACATCTAGTCGCCAGGACAAGTAGTCGTTGGGACATCTAGTCGCCGGACATCTAGTCGCCAGGACAAGTAGTCGTTGGGACATCTAGTCGACAGGCAGAGTCCCCAGCACTTTTATTTGGCAAAACATTATGTTATAAATCATAAAAAATATAACGCAAGAGACTAAAAAACGTCGCAGCAAAGCAAATAATATTATTTTCCTCGGATAATTATAAAAATCAAATGATAAAAAGATTCTATTTTGAACTTCATGCAGTTTTTCCATTCAGGTTTTACGTAGATTTTAACGGGATCCTTCTTACTTGTGCAGAAATTTCAAATACCTGTACTATACGGCGGGGGAAAAATGGGCTAATTAATCGAAGCAGTGGGTGAGATTTTTAAAATACGTAAATTCATGATTTTTGAAAAACTACCCTTTAAGGTACTTTTATATTGGAAAGGCTTATCCTCTTAAATTATAACCTAAAAAAATAATTAAAAGGCACATACCAGTGCTCCCAATTCTGCTATCTTTTCGTAGTGTGCATGTGTCGTGTGGACAATCGGATTAGTTAATTTTGGCGCTCTTACTTAAAATTATTTATTTTGTTTCGTTTTTGTTTACAATTGTTTAAAGCAAATGATAATTGTAAAGTGCATAAAGATATTAAAAATGATTTTAAATTCATATGTGTGATAAAAAAGGTATTCCTTCTTTTAAATTTAAAATCAATTATTTTTTTTTAAGGAGTAAAATCAAATAATTATTTTAGCTCTCACTTTCTAAGCCTATTTTGTGACCAAAGAATTACTTTGAATAATTTTAGAAGTATTATTTGTCGCAAACTATTTTCTTGCACATTTTATCATTTTAAATAAGCGCGCCAACGGTAACCAATCCGAATCTCGACGCGACGAATGCGCAGTGCAAAAATATACCAGAATAGAGCATTCTCATGAGGCCACGAAAATATAAGATGGCGGAACCTCTGGGGGAATAACAGTGCCGGAAAAGCCCTATAATTTGTACGTGTTCCCGGAGGTTTTTAAAATTGTTTTTTGAAAATACAGAGAGAGTATTTGGTAAAATTTTCGGGAGATGTTTAGACTCGATACATCCAAAAAATTGAACAATAAAAAATTGTGATCTGTATGCTCTGAAAGATGAAGATTTTAGTGAAAAGGTCAGTGCACTGCCGTCGATCACTATAGTGAATATATTGTCATACTTTTAATCAATCCCTCAGTTCCTAAAAAATACATTATTTAAAAGCATACAAAATTTTGAAAGCTTATACATTTTATGAAGCTGTTTTTGTGGTAAAGGTGATGTTCAAAGAGTTTAATGGTACTTTTCTGCTTCTGAGTAAGGTTAGTATTATATTAGTGTATTTTCAATTATAAGTTAATGTTTTACTTATCATCTGCTATTAATATGAACATTGCGTTAAGTAATATTCCTGTGAATCATGGAATTTGTTATAATTTTTGTTATCAAATTCCATTGCTGATGTAAAATGCGATGGCAGCTTTTTGAGATTTTGAGGTTAGGTATAAATTTTAGAATACAAGAGCGAACTGGTCGCAGAAGTAGATCATTTGTGTGATGTCATCAAACCGTTGTAAGATTGCATTCTTTTTTGCCACTTTAATGCAAATCACTCGTATATCTACAAACATCTATGAAAAATTATTTTTTTTCTATGAAACATTACGAAAAGGTTCTACAAAAACTTTACGAAAGTTAGGATTTTTCTCATCTTTCTTAATACGAACAAGCTAGTCCGTGTTTGAAAAAATTGCAAATGTTAAAAAATTTTCGTGAAAAAACAGAAACTATTTCAATCAGGATTGAAATGAAAAATAGTTTTATAGTTTAAGAACTGTTGGATTGAATCAAGTACGACAATATATTCACTATAGTGATCGACGGCACTGCATTGAGATTTTCACGAAAATCTTCATCTTTCAGAGCATACAGATAACAATTTTCGATTCTCTTCAAGGTTTTCGAATTATTGGGTCTTCATATCTCCCAACAATATTGCCAAATACTCTGCATTTCGCAAAAACAAAAACAATTTTAAAAACCTTCAGCAACACGTGCAAACTATAGGGGTGCACTGGCACTGTCATTCCCCCAAAGGTAGGTGAGAGCACCTGACGTCACAAGTAAGAATGTTCTATTGGGAGCACTGGGTCCGAGGCCATTTTCGAAGTGAGCGAATATCATTGAGCAGTTCAGCATCATATTTCCTGTTTATCGAATTTAAACATATTTTTAATAATTTTAAACTGCTTTCCGATACTTCGAGCATGCGTGGAGAGTGAAGTGCATATAGGAGAACATGGTGGAAAGTGGATTCAGTTTTTTCTTTTGAATTTTCAACGTCAAATTTGATACTTCCAAGCGATTAAGGATAAATGCGTCACTCCACGCTCAGCTATCAATTTGTTGTTGATGGCCAAGTTGACTGTATCCAAGGAGATCAAGCCAACTATCTGAGATGATCAAATCGACCTTCTATGATGATCAATTCGGCTCTCTTTGATGGACAAGTCGGCCGCTCGTGATGATCAAGTCGACTCTCTGAGATGATGGATTTGAACCTCCTGTTCTAACCTGCTAAAGTAGTCGCTTTAGCCATCCAGAAGGCTGTCCTATAGTTGACCCTCAAATAAAGTCAGACTGCACATCTAGGCTTGTACTTGTACTTGTTACTACATTTTTTTAAATTAAAGTTTAGTCACTCCCTAAGGAATATTTAAGACATAATTTTCACCCAATAACTCTTAATTTTACATCCCTAACTTCCTTGTATTGTTCCCGGAAAAAGGAAAAAAATACAAAATACAAAATAGCAGTTTTATGTAAAATTCATGCTGAAGATCGTATTTTTTAAACATGTTTTCAAAATTAATTATTTTTATTCGATGCCTGACAAGTTTCCAAGTATTTTTTAACTAATTGTTTAATTGTTTAAACATTCAATATTTCTTTCAACGTTTTTTTTCAGTAAATCGTGAAAAGTTACTATTTTCAGTATAAATGATATAGCTGATGAAAGTAATAAATAATTACTTTTATTTAACATATTTTGCAATTGTTTAAACAATTTCCATATTTATCTTTTTTCCAATAAATCGTGAAAAGTTATTATTCTTTTAAATTATATTTGGAAATTATTTAAACAACTTTCATTTGTTTAAAGCATTTTTCCCCTGTCTATTGTGAAAATTTATTATTTTCTGGAATTAATGAGGCAGTTTATGAATGTTAAGAGTGATATTTTTTGTAAAAGACAGTTTGTAATTATTTAAGTAATTAAAATCACTTGCTCGTTTTCATAGGAAAGATGGAGAGAATTCTAGTTTTTTTAAAATTTCTTACAGTAGGTCGCTTATAGATCAGTATTTACTTATCTCAAAGAAATCGATCTAAAAAATAACTAGTATAAAATATTCGAAAAAACTAGAATTTTCTCCACCTTTCCTATAAAAAGGCGCAAGCGAATGATTATTGTTTAAATAATTGCAAACTGTCATCCACAAAAAATATCACTCGTAACATTCATTAGCGTCATTATTCCACAAAATAGTAACTTCTCCAGATTTATAGGGCGAAATAGTATATTACGACCCAAGGCCTCGCTTCATAGCACACACGCCAGGGCATCCAATATTTCTAGCCGTGTGTCGTATACTATTTTTCTTCATCCCCAGCGAAAGTACGTTTAATAATTAATGTTTTACTAATAAAAACCGTTGTCGGCTGCTAGCTCGGATCCTTTTTCTTTTGTCGCCTGCATCAGCACGCGCTGAGGCCATCTCGCGTGGCGCCGCCGCCGTGCCGCTTCTTTCGGTGAGCTGAGCGGAAGCATGGGATTCGGTTGCCCGCCCGACTTTTGCGAAGCCGAGGCGGAGCCGAGGTTTTGCTGGTCGGAGCAGGTATCAAAACACATATTTTTTATTTTTTCGTAATACGACCAGTTTTGAGGTTGAACACACCGACGCTCTCTTTTTTCCAGTCACCTGTCAAGATAAATTTTGTTCGGAGGCTAAGTACACAATAACACAATACTGAGCGAGCGTTGCTACGTCAGCGAGCCACAAAAATCTCGCAGCCAATCAGAGATCGCGTTAACTCTAGCAGGCCGCAAAAG
>JAABKJ010014860.1:0-10029 GCA_011634705.1 Andricus grossulariae
ACCTAGTTTCAGGCGCGAATTCTATCTAAGAAATTATTCGTATTCGCGACGAAATGATCGAGTTACTGTCTCGGGGGAGGGGGGGGGGCTTCAGCATTAGGCAATGGGCTTTTTATCACCCTTCTATTCTTGACAACATCTAAGAAAATTTTCAACTTAGATTGTGTCTTTGAAGAGGATACTGTTCAGAAAACTCTCGGAATTATTTAGGATTCCCAACGCGACATCCTCAAGTACACGGTTCGAGCTGTCGATGCTCAAACCACTTTCACCAAGAGAAAAATGCTGTCGGACATTTCAAAAATCTTTGATCCTCTCGGACTTTTTGGGCCAGTGGGTCTCTACGCCAAAGTTTTGATACAGGACTGTTGAAAAGCTCAAATCAAGTGGGACGAGTCACTTCCTCAAGACATCCATACCAAATAGACGAAATTTACTGATCAACTCTCGTGTTCGCAAAACTTTTCAATTCCGCGAAAATTCTTGTGGGGGCCAAAAAGGAACTTCACGAAATCTATGATTTACTTGATACAGCAGAATTCAAGCGGGCGATAGGATCTTTTGCATCATTCAAAAGAATTGAGTGGCATTTTAACCCACCTTTATTCACTCACTTCGGTGGTCTTTGGGAAGCAGCTGTAAAGAGTTTTAAGCATCACTTGAAACGTGTATTAAAAATCCAGAAACTTACTTATGAACAACTTAACACTCTGTTAATTGAAATCGAAGCAATTCTCAATTCTTGACCTCTATACGCGCTTTTAGCTGATCCCAATGATCGCTTAGTCAAACCTCCTGCTCACCTATTGATAGGTCGATATTTCAATTTTCTACCCAAGAAACATTTCGTTTTAGTGCCTGACAATCGACTGTCGACGTACAACTTTATCACGAAGGCTCGTCAGGACTTCTGCAGTAAATGGTATAAGAATTACCTTAATGAATGACAAACTCGCCAGAAATAGCACAAATCAACCGAGGAACTGAAAGTTTGTTCAGTCGCCATAGTAATGGAGGACAGTGTTGGATGTGTACGCTGGCTACTGGAAATGATCATCGAGATGTATCCTGGGGTGAAGGTCCAAATCTCAAAGGACCAACGTAGACAGAATAGTTTACGAAAGCTTAGGGTAGGATTTCACTGTGGGGTTATGTTCTCAGTTATTCATGTTAAAGCGAGTAAAATAAACTCATTGTACATTTTGTAAATACGTTTCATCTCGTTAAAGTTTCAAATCTTTATTAAGGACACCATCTAGTTGGTTGTCAAATTGGACTGAGCGTTATTTTGTTGTGATTAAACTCACCAAATTATTGGATCAGTCCCTCGAAAGGAAACTGACCTCAGTATTATTACATTATTCATCGTTCCTTGCTCATGTCGTTTATCGGTCTGTATCGATAGTAGTTTTAAGGAAATACATGGACTTGTTCGTCTATACTATAATCATATTTGATTCTGCATCAATTCGTTGAATGTGATTCAACCAACTTCGTAGCGTTTTCTGGAAGGATGTTAGGTCGTCACATAAAGATTAGAATCAGTCGAGCATTTTCATGCAAGTTTGAACGCGTCGAATTCGCGCGAGTTCGACTGGAAGGGAAGAATGGAAGGATGTGTGCATGCGCGAGAACGTCGTTGGCAAAGAGTGGTCAGTTGGATTGCATAGATCGGTACGTGGAGAGCTCTTGCGCGTCCGTTCATTAATTTCCGCCGTTCGTGCGTTCATTTCCCACTTTCCACGAGCGAAAGCTGAAATCCAACCGACTCAGCACAATTGGAGGTTCCTCCGCGAACCGATTAATACTTGATCCCCTTTCCATTTGTGAAAGCGGGATTCCCATTGACTCAGCGCGATCGGAGACTCCCTAGCGAGTCGAATCAGAGTGACCACGTGTGCGACGCCAACGCTGTGTTCTCGGGCTCCTGATTCGGCTCTCTTCTTGTCTCAATTCCGAATGTGTAATTAAATTGAGGGTTTTCTTAGTCTTACAATGAATAGAGGTTTCATGCCACCAAAAGGCTTTTCCCCAAAAAACATCTGTGATAACCTTGAACTTTAGCCCATTTTCAAGTATTTTTAAGCGTTTTATTTTCAGGTCTGCGTAAGAAAATCAAAATATAATTCAATTGTCAAGCCACCGAAGGCAAGACAATTCCAAAACAAAACAGAGGACATTGCAGTTTTGGCAGGGCTAGAGTAGGTTCTATGTCAAATTATGAAGGGCCGTAATAGGGCTCAAATTTTGACTCTGGAAGTTTTTTTTGAATTTTTAGTCAAATTATTCATCCTGAAATCATGTGAGGATCCTGAAATGAAAGATATGTGAAGTGACTGACAGGTTTAGGTCGACATTTTTATTCCTGTCTGCATTCTTCTGTGTAATTCATAGTTCGGGGAATTCTTTTTTTCAAATATCTGTGAATCATATTGTTCAGAAAATACGCTCTTCATTTATAAAAGTAAGTTCGAAATACCAATTTACACATGAAAAAAAAAGATTAAATGGATTTTCACGAATAGATTTTCAGTTATAAGTGCATGAGAATCATTTTCAATTAGCAGTGCGTGAAATGTAAATTATATATATGTGACGTGGAACAAAGAAACTAGCCTTAGGATAAAAAATGAGTTTACGAGAAGAAGCAAATCAAAGTGAAAGAAAGACGAACAGGTAGGTAAGGGGTTCTCGTACTAACACAATTGAGCGGTCAATATCTGTGTAAAAGCTCGAGAAATACGAGTAGTGATCAACCAAGCCAAGCGTATCAGAGCTTCGAAGTATCATATACACACGAGACGTGAAGGTCATGGCAAGGTCAAACAAAGTACAGCATGATGACTCGACTGGCATGCATGATTGAAGAAAATGACCAACGTAAGAGTTCTAGAATTGTTGACCCCCGATCGATTGATGACCTTGACCTTGATCATGAACTTCACGGTCATTTCAATGTGAAATTAATTTTTTGAATGAGAACCACGTTTTTTTACGCCGGAAACTGAAGAAGCGGAAAATGTTACGTCCAGATATGACATTAACTAATTGAAACTTTGACCTGGGAACGTCATGGCAAAGTCAAATAACATACGGCAGGATGACTCGACTGGCATGCATTTTTTAAGAAAATGGCCAACGCAAAAATTGTAGCATTTTCGACCTCCGATCGATTGGTGACCTTGACCTTGACTTCAACCAAGTCCTTCCTAGTATTTTCAGAGTCAGGTTGATTCACTCAACGAGAATACCTCAGATGAAAGATCCTGGCCAGTTAAGGCAAGATTAGCTTTTCCAGACAGTTAAGGCAACATGAGCATTTCTGTCCACTAAAGGCAAGGAGTTTTCCAACAGTTACCTAAGAAAGGTAGGCTAAGTAGATATTGAAGATCTGAATTATAGCACGTGTTCAAAATGCTCTTCATTAACTTCTTGGCAATGCCCAAGATGAACACAAGGATTCTGAATTGCGCTCTGTATCATCTTCGTATCATCGGTGCTCCATCTTGCTAGAACCAATCCCGTTCAAAATCATCACCAGCTATTTCCTGAATTGCTGGAACAGGGGTTCTGAATCATCCTTTCCATGATAATTTCGCAAAATACAATTTTTCGATCAGGATAATCTTTATTTAATACTTGATGAAGGTGTAATTCATATGAAGTAAAATTTCAAAGGTTTCAAATTTGTATGAACCAAAGTATACCTTATTCCAAATTTCCGACTAGCTTGTCTAATAAACAATTAGTTATTTTCAATAAATAAATAAATTTCGACCTTCCAGATTTTGGACGTTTCTCATTTGACCTAGTTTCTTCAAATCGTTTAATGGTGCGAGACACAGATGTCCGATGTATACCTACTTGGCCTTCACGGAAGGTTTGATTAAATAGAGCCGCCACATCATCATACGACCTTACTCGATCCCCCAGCGTCTCATAATTAAAAGTAAAACTCTCTCTTCGTATGTTAGAGAAGTCATCAGTAAGAAAAAAAAAATAAAAACGGCTGTTCATAAACTATACAGCGGTAGATTGAACTTTAATTACCCTCTAAGGTACTAATGCAAAAATCAACCACTGCACAGCAAAAGAAGATTCGCCAGCTATCCTGGTAAGGACTGTTAGAGAAGCTAGTGCAGCTCAAACAACTGCTTCTCAATTATCAAAGGGCTATTGAAGACACAACCACTGAAAACACCCAGCGAACTCAAAAACCCAAATAACCCAAACAACACAAAAAACGAAATGCAGTTGTGCACTGCAAGAGAAACTTCACTCACTATCCTGAGAAGGAACGTTAGAGAAGCTACTATAGCTAGAGTGACTGCTCTTTAATTATCCTCAGAAAGACTATTAACCTTTCGCGGCATACATTTTTTGTTACCATATTTTTTATATTCGATATGTTTCTTAGGGGTTTTTGGGATCGCTGATTGCAAATATAAGAGCAGATTTCAAAAAATTGTTAATTCAAATTGGCTCAGCAAGATGGCGGATTCAAGATGGATGCACCCTTTTGGCTACAGTTATTTTATTTTTATGATTTTCTAAGTCAAACTTGTTACTCGGGGGTTTTTGTATTAAATCTTTTCTCCGGAAATGCATGTCAATTGATTCATGCTGCTATTTTGTTCTTTGACCTTACCAGGACCTTTGAAAATCAGACTTTCGATAGGTCAAGGTCAGCTCTGGACGTAAAATTTTCTGCTTTTCTTATTTTTGGGGTCAAAAATAGGGGTTCCCATTGAAAAAATCAATTTGAACTTGAAATGAGCGTGAAGATCATGGTCAAGGTCAAGGTTACCATTCGAAAATGAATATTCCACAAAGGCAAAACAGAAGAAAAATTAAAAATAAACATATCAATTACATACTTTTAAGAGATACTGATATGCGGAAATGATGTGTCAAAAGTTCCTAATAATAAAACACCAATTGTCATAAGAAATATATTATTCAATAATGTATTTTCACTCCCCTTACACTTTAAAAATCCCCTTTTTCCCAAAAAATCCCTGCTACTTTTCAAATTAGGGGGGGGGGGGATTTTGAAGAATAAGTAAGAATGATTAAATTTTCTTAATAATTATTCTGCAGGGACAAGCCGTTACGAGAAGAATTTATTTATTTTCTTGAGTCTGAAAACGTCAATCGACATTTGGAATATCAAAAAGGTATGAATGAAGAATGATCGGACTGTAAGAAGTTGTCGTGCGTTACCCGTTCGGGCATTATTACACAATCTGAGAGAAATTTGACATGACTGGAATTTAAAGTGATGTTTGTTATATGCGGGAAAAAAGCCCGCAGGCGGAAAAAAAACCACAAAAATGATAACCTTGGTGAATAATCTCAGTTTCGAGAAAGGGTAGCACTAGCGCTGCACACCGACCAAATGTGGAACTAATGCTCTCAATGGGCCTGCGCGGCTGAAGAGGCATTAGTAGAGGGAATGTTGAATGAGTGTCCCATACAGTATGAAAATGATATAATTTACAGCTTTCGAATCTAACTGAAGTTAAAAAATGGGAAATTAGCAACACATAACTTTGTTCAAAAATACACTGCCATGCAAAAGTTTACGTTCACCTCTTTTTTGATGACTGATGCAGTTCTCTTAATTTTAATTAAGTCAGGGCTGAAATTTGTTCGTTCTCAAGGGTTGAATGCTCTCAAAATTATGTATGAAATGAGTCCAGAATGAATAAAATTCTTAAATCCTTTTAATGGTTATTGCGAAAATAGTATAAACTTCAATGTTTTTTGAGATTTTCAAAAACTCCTGTAATAATCAATATTTGTTGAAGTTCTTGGGCTCATTTTGAACCTATTTTACTAGTTTGTAAATATAAAAAAAGCACAAAGTTTCTATGAAAGTTCCTTAAAATTTATATTTATTCAATTTTTATTTTTATTTGCCTACAGATAAGATGTTTTCAAATTTTTCCAAATTTATCCTTGGCTAATTTTGTTCAGAATTTTGAGAGCATTCAACCCCTTTAAGAGAAAAAAATCAGGTCTGACATAAATAAAATTAAGAGAACTTTGACACTCATTAAAAAAGAGGTGACCGTATCATTTTGCACACCTGTGTATTAAAGCTATGATCAGAAAATATTTAATTGACTCACTGAATTACTGAAAGATAACATTTCCCTGTCACTAATGATCAATTATAGCAATGAGTAAATAATATCAAAATTGAATTGATTCAATTGCATCTAAGCAGGTCAACACATACTAGGTTTTAATTTAATTTCTATACTGCGCAGGTTTCAAACATTTAATTTATAACAAAGTTATGAAAAATTTGTAGCACTTTTTTGGGTGAGTCTGTTATTTTTTTTTCATAGCTTGTGTCGTTTCTTAAAAAATTTCATACTTTCATTTTTTATGTTATTTTTTACGATTAGAATAAAAACTATGCATTAAATTGTGTGTACAATATCAACATAAGGGAGCATTCATATATTACTTAACATTAAAAGGGGAGGGGGTTCGTCTTTCATTGCGGTCTGTTATGTGGTTGTTTTATAATGGGAAATGATTCTGTTCTTAACACTTCGCTATAACACTATAATTTGTAAACTTTCTTACATTTTTGAAGGTATTAGAAAAATGAAACTATGAGCAAAAACTTATTTCTGAAAAATTCAAAAAATTACATGCTTTTTGATGATTATAAAAGATTTGAGGAGATTAAAATTTATTCTAGATTTCTGGAAACATTTGTAATGGTTAAAGTTCTATTTTAGACAGGGTTTGTAAATTTTTTGGTAAACTAAATTTTGTAAGGTTTCAAGAAAATTAAAAAACAGAAACTCTTCAAACCCATCACTAGCTATTTCCTAAATCGCTGGAATAGTCTGATCCATCAGTTTGTGGAGATATTTTACTCCATCTAGGCAATTGTGACGATTGACATTTTCATTCAGTTTAAAAATTGATTTACCTAAAGAGACGATTCGTGAAAGAAAATTGGGGTTCTAAATAATCCTTTCCATCATAATTTTGCAAAATTCAACTCTCCGATCAGGACCATCTTCATTTAACTCTCAGTTAAGGTGTTATAGATGATTTGTCATTTTCAATTAATGCTTGGGCTACTTTGATATGTCGATCTTCTGCTGTTTCGGATTACGACCTTCCAGATTTGGGACTGTTCTTATTTGTCCTAGTTTCTTCACATCGTTCGATGGCACGAGACACAGTTGAGCGTCGTATACCTACTTGGCCTTCACGAAAGGTTTATTTGAATAGAGCCGCCACATCATCATACGACCTTACTCTATCCTCTCAACCTCTCATCATCAAGAGTAAAACACTTCCTTCCTCTGTTAGAGAAGCCATTCGAAAGAAAACAAGACAAATGACTGTTGATAAACTATACCGCTATAGATTGAACTCAAATTATCCTCTGAGGCACAAATGAAAAAACCAACTACTGCTGAGCAAAAGAAGCTTCGCTAACTATCTCGAGAAGGACTACTAGAGGAGCTACAAACTTTTTATTCATCCTCAAAAGTACTTCCCAAGAAAGAACCACTGAAATTATCCAAAAAATACAAATTACCCAAATAAAAGAACAAAAAAACAAATTTCTGAAAAATATATGTATCTTTAAAAAAGGTTGTTATAATGTTTAACATAATTGTATCAAAATCTCGTATCCACCTCATCTAAAAGGTAGTATTATTTATACAAATAGTTACTTTAATGACGCGATGACCCTCAAACCATAAGGCAGTTATGGAACATTGAAAACCTGGGTATCTCCGTGCAATCTTTGAAGTTTAAGGCAGGCTTAAGAAAAACAAATACAACGTCATTAAGTATAAATAACCTTACCTATTTTTCATTGTGCTATCTACATATGTACGTCAAGCGGCTAGCGTATGGGAGTGGATATCTGAAAAATAATTAGTTTTTCCTTGCAAAATTTAAAAAGAGTCAGTATTCTCTAAACAGAAAAAATGAGGCTGCTTGATGTTGCTCTGGTTCTTGCTTTCATGACGTCCTTTAATGAAATTGGTAAGTATCACCATAATAATACATTTTCTTGAACTTGGTAAACTTCTGGATAATTGGTTTCTGATATAACGACTTTTATGTATATTTTTGTATTTTTTTATAGAAGCATCAGCTCCAAGAAGAATCAACACTAAAAAAAAGATTTCTTCCGAAGATGATGAAGACGCGAGAATAGCTGCTCTTGCCACTTCAAAACGCCAAATGCCTACGGAACAAGATACTGCTTGGCTAAGAAATCATGCGTCTCAATACAACCCAGGACAGACAGGTCAAGGATCCAATCCTGATGTTCCAGATTTGAGTCACCCATGTAATATCCCAGAAAGGCAAAACAGAAGTAAAAGTAAAAATAAACATATCAATTTAAACAAAGGCGCAAGGTATAACATGGATCCACCTGAGTTGCGAAAAGCATACATGCAATATGACCAACGCTTAAGCGAGCGTGAAAATTCTCCAATAAGATCTTCGGCAGTTAACGAAGAAATGATTCCTGCGGAACTAGAAGGAGAGTTTAACTCTATGCAAGTTTATCATAAGCATTTTGGCTTTCCCGATGATGATGATGGTTCTTATCGTAAATTTCTTGTGAATTATTTTCAAGGGTCAGGATCTGGTTCTGGAAAATAATCCTTCCAAAAAGAGGCATTCACAGTATGCTGTTGTATACGGCCTTGTGATTCAACCATGTATCTTTTGAAATTATCTTATTCATTTAATATTTTTTTGAAATACATACATTATTTACTGACAATATTGAGAAATGAAAAATTTATTACATTCTCATCCTGATAAGAAGGTATTTTGTGTTATAACTAAGTTTTACGTAAAGTTTTACTTCATCGGTTTTCATCAAATCTCCACGCTTTGAGACCTCTTAAGTGAAAAAAAAGAAGATTTTCACGAACCTGGCTCTGTGTTGGAATGTGTGCCTTCCTGTATTCTTCAGGCACGATAGTGCTTGAAAAACTTATCGGATTGGATTGAAATTTGGCATACTTCAAAAGGCCTGAAAAAGAAAGGACGGGTTCCTTAAACAGCCATTTTTGACTAACAGTTCTAGTTTTATCCTCTGAAAAAGCATTTTAAAAATCGAAAATTTTTTGTTACATACTCTAATCCTCTTTTTATCCTAGTTATAGATAATTGTATCTTCTAACTTTAAATACGAAAAATTTAGACTGAAATATTAGTCATTAATGTTAAGAAAATTATTGCTTCAGCAGATAAATTAATCAATATTTGACCGTCATCCAATTTCGCTTTGTTTGAAACAGTTAAATACGTCTCCAAGAGAAATGCAAATATTTGGTACTAAGATAACAACTATAGGATAGCATATTCTACTATTTTGCGCTATCTCAATAATCCATTTATCAGTATTGACAATATCTTATTGAGTGCAAATGATTATTTCTTTTTGAAACGTGTGTGACAATAATTGAGTCATAAGATTTAATATTTTTATTGAAAAACAAAGAAGTTTTGAATTAAGAGAACAGTACAAATATTTCCCTCTGTATAATCACTTTAAAACCTTTAAGCATGCAAGAATACGTTACACAATCCTATCTGCAAATATAGAGATGTGCTTAGCGTCCCAGATGACTTTAAAATACAAGAAATATATTAGCTTTATATGATGTCATGTAAAGTTAACTAAAAATGCCTATGAAAACATTTTTTTGACAAATAACCACTGAATTAAGCATTAATAACTTACAAATTACAAATATTAAAAATAGAAAATATAATTTGAAGCTAGAACGACCGAGGTCAGTGTCCAATAGTTCAGGAATAGCAATAATGAGAAGAAGTAAATGGGTGAAAAAAAACCTACTTGGTATTTTCAAATTCAAAACTGTAATAAAAATATCAAAATCAAAATATATATTAGCAATATTAGTTTTTTATTTATATTCTAGTGCGAAATACAAACAATATTTCCTTTGAACAATTTCACAACTTTGTATCGTTTCCTGTGGATTCTACTGC
>JAABKJ010014861.1:0-10028 GCA_011634705.1 Andricus grossulariae
TGCTATTATCCCTCAAAAAAAGAGTTCGGGGACGTCTGTTGTTCTATTTTATAGCATCTCCAAATACAGTTTTTAAATTTTTTAATTTTTGTGGACAAAAATCCGGGGGAACTGAACCCGATTTACCACACGACGAAGTATCACATGCCCTTAAGTATGTATATGTAGATCAGGGTTAATTTTAGCTAATCAAAACGTTTATATTGAAACTATAAAAGGGTGTACTTACTCAATATTCCTTATCCGAATTAATATTAGAATAATATAAATAATATTAGAAATTATTATAATTATATTATATTATAATTATTATAAAATTAATTATATTAGGGTCTAATTAATATTAGAAATCTATTCAAAAGAAAGGAGAATAAGAAAAAGGTAATTCCTTTAAGATATTCATATCTTTCAAGTAAAGAGGATTAAATATATAAAATAAAACACATACCGAAACTTCTAATTGGCGCCCAACATGGGGCCCGAGAGTAGAAAGAAGAAGGATATGGTGTCATTTATTTATAACGTCTTTGTTTTATATACAAACAGAATCATAAAACTTGAAGCATTTTCGAAACTGTTGTAAAAAGTGAAACAAAATGCCGATATTCACCCTCAATTCTAGAAAAATATACTTGGTAGGAGAAGTTAGCAATCAAATAGTCGATTTGAACAAGAAAAAAATCAATGCAGTGGAAAGAAATTTGAGCGAAAGGAGAATGTCTACAAAAAGCCGTATACAAGGGAAGGCTCGACAACTAGACCGGAAAGCGGAACAGTTGGAGATAATGCAATGTCTCAGCACACAAATTCGATGGAAACGAAATCCCAAAAAGGTTCATCAACCAGCTTGAACAATACTGGGAAGCAGTAAAACCCCGACAATTGGAAGTACCAAATATTCTTAGCTCGGTGTTAACCGGAGTGCCAAAGTACTGGTGGGAACTAGTCCAAGAAGAAACCAGGACACTCGACGAGATTAAAAGCAAATTCTTGACCAGATATTGGAACGAGCAGACACAATTTGAAATACGGCGGAGACTCGAGTTCAGCTATTCCAACCCGCAGTCGAATATAACTCTTACGGATTATGCTAGGCTATTAGAGCTACTGGAATTATTTGATAAAATCGGGAATGGAAATCAAAATCGGTACTCACGCAGCGCTCAAAGGTAGAATCGAATGAAGGACCAAGGGGGTAATCAGAAACAATACTTTTCATACAGAGAAGACGCAGCCCAAAGTAAGAAAAAAATTCAACCATCCACAAGTAAAGACACGAGCCAATTAGCCAGGGGGACAGCTGCGAGGCAGACCGGAAGTAGGTGCTACGAACTGGAGAACAAATTCACCGCTGCACGGGACAAATAATACAAGGATGGTTAGAAATGTTGAACTCCAGTGTTGCGGTGTAGAAGAGTCAGTAGAGGACATAATAAAACCGGAAGTAGACCCGGGAAACGATGTAGAGTCGCGTCAGCAACGCCAGTAGCCTGGGGGGGGGGGGCTTATGCGACGAGGGACGAAATAGAGAAAGAGCGGCTACATCTCATTATGTATAACACAAGGGAAGAATTAACCAAGGAGAATGACGAATTAGAAACAACGTCAACATATAACTGCCCTATAGTACATACTTACGTAGCAGGAGTACCAACATTGGCACTAGCCAAGCCTGTAGAATTTTACGAGGCGAATGCAAAAGTCTTTGAAAATTTCCCCAAATTGCCAATAATAGGGGTCACAGTAGTATGAGCAACTAGAGGTCGACCCGGGAAGGTCAAATGCAGATATATGTCGATCTGAAAATAAATGACCTTTCATCGAAGGAAGATTCCATCATTATATCAAGATTCGAAAACTCATGCATCTTGGGAATTGATGTGCTCCGCCGTTTAGGTGCGAGAATATATCTGGACGTGAACTGGAAGAAGGAAACTCCAAGTCGACAGAAAGCCTTAAAATGAGATGTACATATACTAAATGAAGAGGACGCAGCAGCTGAAAAGTTGTTACCCGAAAAGAGTATCATAAAATCAATGACGGAAGAAGACCTTCCGAAAAAGTTATAAACAACGAAAAGCAGTATTTGACAGGAAACCAGAATTATTTAATTTGTATCAACATGAATTAAGACTAAAAAAATAAAACATTCAATGTACAAAACTACCTCCCCTCCAATTAAACTCAGGAGCCAGATGGACAAGACCCTAAAATTAATGTTGGAATGGGATTTAATAGAACCTTCATTAGTCGGTATGTCAATCCACTTTTGCCTGTACCACAAAAAGATGATTTAGTGATACTTTGCCTAGATAAAAGCCAAGTAATGTCGACGCTGGATCTGACGAGTGATTTCTGGCAAATCCCCTTACATCGGGACTCACGAAAATATACCATTTTCTTATACATAGGAAAATATTACCAGTTCAAAGTTATACCTTTTGGACTCATAACTAGTACAGCAAATTTGGTACGGGGATTAGATGTCGTATTCCAAGGTACAGGAGATCATGTAATTAACTCAGTAGAAATTTTCTATTGTGTCGAAAGATGTACCCACGCATCTCAAGCACATAGAAGAACTTCTCTCTGGATTAAAAGAATGCGATATGGCCATCAGTTTCGGAAAGTTCCACTTCTTCCAAGATCAGGTGAAATATATTGGACAAATTCTGACACCTTCAAGAATCCGAATTGACCCACAAAATATTCAGGCGATTCGAGATCTGAAACCACCAAAGCATTTATTACAACTCGGGATATTCTTAGGAATACTAAACCTCTATGCACAGCTCTTGGATCAATATGCAACAGTAATAGCGCTACTATTGTATTTATTCAAGGTACGGGTGCCGTGGGAATAGGATGAAGACAAACCGAAAGTATTCAAAAACGCAAAAAGTATATTCTGCGAAAATATCTTGGTCTATTATCCTGATCCGGACAACCTCTTTTACCTGCATGCTGATGCAAGCAGCTAAGCAACACGTGCGCGATGAGAATATGTCCTTCCGGGGGAAGGGGGGGGGGAGGAAAATTATTTTTCTCTAACCACTTGAACCTCTTTCAGGCTTTTCAGTAACAATTTCTTTGCATCCGTATTAATTTCTTGTCCTTAGACCTTCCTTTCCTTCACTTGTCCTCTTCCCCATTACTTTACACCTTTTTCTCTGGTCCTATCGTTAAAATCTCTTTCGGATTATTTTTTCAAGTAGATGAGGCTAACTCCACAACGGTTTTATGTTGCACACATGAAAGAAAAGCTTTTTTCTTATTTTTTTTAAGCGTTGGATATTTTCATAAAATTACTAACAGACGAAAGTGAACAATAGAGGAAGCTAGAGGAATAGATCTGAGTGAATGAAATTTACAGAGACATTGCAATAAGTTATAACCAGTAAAGGTTGTTACTTTGGAAAATATTCCTACTATCGGCGAGAAAATTCGAGTCCCCTGGCCTTGACGTTAAAAAAGTACGTGAAAAAAAATGGTAGCTCAATGAATGAATGATCATTTTAAAGGTTAAAGTGTTGTACGTTAATGAGCATGAAACCAATGTGCCAGAACATTTTTTATAGCTTCCAGAACTAAAAATCTGATAAAAAGTAAGGAAATTTTACAGGTTTTAATGACAGTGCACCTTGGAGAATAGTTTTTCTTTAAAAAATAATGTCAAAGATCTGACAAAATTCATGCAGGTACTTTGAATATTTTTCAACTAATAACCGTTAAAAAAATTTCAGAATCTCATAAATTGTTTATTTTTTAACATAAATATACAACTACATTATCTTCAGTTCTAATTAAGATATTTTTTTTTGTATAGAGGCGGTCGAAATGCATTTACGCATAGAGTGTGGAACCCGGCCTAAAAAAACGGCAATATCCACTAAAACTTCCTCCTCTCCTTCTAACCCATGTTCCCGGAATCCGCTTTCGCATTACTTCAGGAACATGGGGTTAAGGCTAGAAGCCGTGCTGCGGCTTCCAACTTTAATGCCTGCTTGGCATTTCCCCTCTTCCTACCCAACCTAAGTGCACGTATCTTCCTCAGTAGTGCGGTGGTTCCGCACATCGGTCTCGTCGGCCCTTGACATCTTGGTTGGGTGTGTTCCGTTACTTGAGTTGTTCTGGACGCAATTCGCTGCCGTGTGGCCAAAGCCTTGGCAACGATAACATCGTAGTACCTTGGTTTTTTTGTGTACACGATAGGACACCCATCCCACCTTCAGGTGTCCTGTATATAGTAGCCTTGCCGCAAGATCCTCCTTTATCTCAACGAAGGCCTTCAAATTTCCTTTGAAGACCTTTTTCGTTAAGTTCACATTGATTTCGCCGCACGTGAAAAACGCCGAAGTGTCTTTTAACGGCAGCCTCTACTTCCTCCTCTACTACCTCCTCCAACAGCCTCTCTCATGGCATCCGACAGCTCGGCTCTATCATCCGCTGCTGGTCCTACCTCACAAAGGACCTCTCCACTTCGAGTTTCCCTGACACCCTTGATTTTCACACCAAGGGTGTCCGGCTTCACCTTTTGCTTGAAGACCCTCGCGTAGCTCGAGCCCTCGGCCGGTTTGATGAGAAACGTTTTAGGTCGAGCTCGCCTCTGCGTCTCCCTCATATTATTTGGTTTAGGCACAGGTGTCTCTGTCCTCCCTCCATTTTCCTTCTTCGGTGTGAACGTGACAGTCGCTGCAGTGGTGCGAGTCCTCTGCTCTTTTACTTCTGCCTTTTAACACTTGCCTTGACGGGTCTCAGAGAAGGCTCCCTCTCTCGCTTCCCAAGTTAAGGAGTGACAGCCTCAACAGCTTCTTCAGTTCGGGTCCCGCTTTGATTTGTGTCTTTCTTCACACTGACCTTTTTCTTATATTCCTCCACCTTTTCTCCGGCGGCCCATCCAACTTCTGATTGTACACAACTGGTGTACCAATCGGCAAAGTGTATGGCGTTATCGATTTTACGCACTACATCCTGCGCTTCGTCTAGTCCATGCCTGATTGGCATGAAGATATTTCTCTTGGTGTCACAGAAATCCTTAATCTTTTTCAACACACCCTTCAAATCCTTAATGAGTTCTCGACTCTCTTTCATATATTTCATATATTCTTGTTTAGCCTCCGTATTTTTACTGATGTCAAGATCTTCCATCACGTCTATGTTACCTCCCAACTCCTCGCACAAGCTTCTGTTTTAGTTTTGTTTTTTCTGAATTTTATTCTCACGAGTAGCTAGGGAAGTATCGGTCCACCCCCACAGAGCCCCCCATGCGGCGGTAAGGTCTAAATACTCTAGGAGGTGACCTGGTATCATAGAGATACAGTTTGGCACACCACACTCTGGTGCCATTCAGTTTTCGGCACGGTTGTTAACGCCTTGACTTGGTAGTTTTTCCTTCGGTACCACACCTGGACCATTGTCCGCGACTGCTTATTAAGATGTGCAACCGTATTCAGCAGAAACCCTCGGTACAGAGCCCTCTCATTAAGATATAAAAGGTGTTTAAATTTGAGGCATAATTTCTAACTTTTTACCATTTTTAAAAACTGTGACATTATTTTTTTTTAATGAAAGTTGCGATATTTGAAGACAGTTTTTTGTGTTAGAAAAAGTGCAGGAAACCAGCGGTGTTTCTTATTTTTCTGGGTTTGTAATCGCCTTTCCTCAAAATGTGCTTCTGACCTTCATGCATGCTTTGTGCAGTATCGCAGTTTGCATGAAAAAAAAATAAGCACATAGTTCTTAAAAATTGCAAATAATTATAGATAGTTCAAATAACAGCCTTAAATTTAAATTACTTCAATATCTTCATTAGAACTAAAGATAGTATGGTTGCATATTTATGTAAAAAACAACAACAAACAACTTGTTATATTTTGAAAATTTTTCAACGGAAATTGATTAAGAAATATTTAAAGTACCTCGCGATTTTTTCAATTTTTTCCTACTATTTCTTTAATAGAAAACAATGCTCTAAATTTCACTGTCGTTAAAGACTGTCAAATTTTCTTATTTTTTGTGAGATTTTTAGGTCTGTAAGCCATACAAATTTGTCTGACATATTGGTTCTGGCTCATTAACGTGCCACACTTTGAACTTTGAAATAATTATTCATTGATTAAGCTACCCTTTTTTCTTCAATCATTTTTCGAACGTCAAAGCCGGAGGACTCGAATTTTCTTGCCGATACTAATATGCCCCTAGAAAAACGTCCCACAATAATTTTTTATTTTACACTTTTATTTTGTATTAGAGGGATCTGATTTTGAATTGTGTTAAAACTCCTGAACGCTTGTCGACCTCTGACGCTTTGACGGTATTACTAGAGCGCAGCGCGTAACGTCACCTAATGAATTACTCTCCTCACGCAATCACTCAAAGGGGTCACATGATTGTGCCTAAAGCTCGTAACAAAGTCATCTGGGCGTTCGAACGCAGGTTGAAACTTCCTAATGAATTTCAACATTCTATATTCCCTGCTGCAAAATCACGTACATTAAAGCTTCAGGACTAGGCTATGAATATTAAATTATAAATAATAAATCTAGTAAATCATTTATGAACATCGTTTGGTAAAATATAACGGAGAAAAAACCTAAAGAATATTTCAAACTGTTTCTTATTCAAAATTCCTGGTACCGACATTTCGCTAAATATCAAAGGTTTCTGGGAGTCTATTATGTATATAATTTCACTTTTCACATTCCAAATTGTTATTTTAATTTAAGCGAGCTGCGTGATAAGACGTGCATTTCAAACAAAAAAATGAAATGTGAAAAATACGAAGTGAAATATGATATCATACATAATCGACTCCCTGGTGTATCTACTACTACTAATATTTTTTGTATTCCTAATTGGTGTGGGAATGTAGAGATTTTGATGATCAAACACCGTGACGAATTTCTACAGTATTCGAATAACTGCCTTAGAAATTCATGACGAATTCACATTTCAACTAACGACATTTCATGCGCGATGTTCCATTGATTGATTTTTACGATGTAGTGATAGAAGGTTCATATTCTAGCTTCGAATTTTGCGAGATCGTGAGAAAGCTGAGTTCGTTGTACGTCATATATTTATACCAAATGTTTTTTTCAATGTCGAGGGTATGTCAGCTCGAGTGGTCCAAATATGCATTACAAATTTTTCTTCACTCTAAAATGCAAGTCTCCCAGTTTATGAGTTTTTTTTCAGATCGGTCAATATTAAGGCATGCCCCTGAGCTTTTGAAATTAAACTGGGATTTTAAATGTGAAAAGATCATTTTTCGGATAAATGTGAAAAACAGCTACTTGTTATTAACTTGTTGAAAATTGAATTTGATTCACTACTCAAGAAATGTTCAAGTAATAATGTCCACCCCATACATTATGAATGTAATGCCCAAACCCCTTTGTATGGTCCCCGGAAAATGTCCCAAAAAGTTAAAAATATCTCAAGGTGAATTTTTTTGTATTCTATAAGTGAAAAGTTGGCAAGTATTTTGAACTAATTTTAAATTGGTCAAAAAATTATATGATAATTTTTTATTTTCCCTGTAAGTCATAATGTTATTTTTTTGGGGGATTAATGAAACAGTAAGTGAATGTTGAGAACAATGTTTTTTGTTCAAATTTTTCTATGGCTTTAACTATTCATTTTTTTTTCATTCCAAATCACGAAAAGTTCATAATTTCTGGAAATAATGACACGCTTAATGCATTTTAAGAGTAATATATATATATATATCCTATATATGGCCTCGGGTTCCAGAAAGGGTCCCTGTATCAAGGGCTTCTACTGAATATCTGAATATGGTTACACTAATTAATAAGCAGTGGTGGACAATTGTCCAGGGGTGGTTCCGAAAGCTGAATGGCACTTGGGTGAGGTCTCTCCAACGGTGACTCTGGGATACCGGGCGACCTCGCAGAGTATGCAGCCTTATCCTTGCATGCGGGGCTCTACAAGGATGGACGTACCCTTTTCCCTAGCTGCTCGTGGGAACAACAATGATAACACCAAACATAGTTGTAGTAAGTGCGGTTCAAAACAATCGAACGCGCAGGGCTCCCGAAAATGGGTCGGACAACAATGCCGACTATCCTAGAGATGAAGGAGCCAATCAAGTCGGAGTCAATGTGATTGACTAGCAGAATTTCATTACTTTTGAGTGGACGGGTCGACTCAGGGGGGACCTGCTGGAGTGCTATGATACCAATATGGCCCCTGAACAAAAAGGTTACATGGCGCTACTGCATACACTGTGGTGTGCGAAGCACCCAGAGCTCTCGCATTTTTCGCCTGAACGTCTGCAAAACCGTACCGAGCAACTTCGAAAAAAGGGTTATATAAGCGAAGCGCCTACTCAATTGAAGCCAGAACAAGCCGGCAACAGAAAAAGAGAGGCGACAATAAGGGAAAACGCAAACAGGCATCCAATCGAGGAAGAGAGATGCTTTAGGACCCGGAGAAACATCAAAATTCAGCACAAAGATAGGCTGGGCAGGCAGTACGCTTCCCGCATTCAGTGTGTGATTGATTACATAACATCTGGTAGGACTTTCACTGCCAAGGTTCGACAATTGGCGCGCAAACTGCGGGTTTGTCATCACACACTCAACATGTCAAAGCTACTGACCATCAGGCAGCATACTGTTGACAGATTATGAGTGCTATCTAACGCTAGCAGAAGTCTAGAGCGAAGAGTGAGATGGGTCAGAGAAAATCAACAGTTTCTGTCTGAACCATCTCGACTCTTCCAAGACCCTCCAGTTACTGCCGTCCACCCGCCCACACACATAGGATTGTTTGGACAATTGTACCTGTGTGTCAAGAGATTTACGAACAACGTTGCTCGAAGAAAGGCGTAGCAGGATGGCGGGAGAACCTGCTTATCGATAGGTGTGTCTGTAAAGACGCAGCAGTCTATCAGCGTTACCTATCGATGAACTGGATTGATGACCGGAAAGCTTTCGATTCAACCTCTCATAGACTTATCATGTGTCTGTTGGAAAGCTTAAAGGTTCATTCACACATCGTGAGGTGCTTAGAGAGATTAATGCCGCTTTGGAAAACTAGATTTACAATCTCATCTAGAAAACATCGTGTGATCACTAATAGTGTCACCTTTCAGAGAGGTGTGTTTCAGGGCGACACCATGAGCCCTTTCTCTTCTTGCCTCTCATTATTGCCACTTCTCTCGCACTTCGCAATTCCGAAGGGTACCTTTGCGGCAAAACTCGAATTCGAAAGCATAAGGTCTCTTATGTATTTTACATGGATGATCTTTAGATCTATGCTAAAAATCAAGAGAAGCTACATCTAGCTGAAGACATTGTCAAAGAGTTCACTCAAGAGATTGGAATGGAGTTCGAATTAGAAAAATGCGCCAAGATTTATTCATACAAGCGTCTCATCCGATGAATTTGGTCTTCCGAACTGCCGGCGCGGAACAAAGTATCTTTGACAAACATGTTGGCCGTTCTGGTAGTATTCTATTCATTTGGAGTGGTTCAATGGACGAAGGACAAGCTCAGATCTCTAGACATCGGGTGCCGAAAAGTCATGCTCATGAACAAAAGCATGCATCTTGAATCTTCTGTTCCGCGATTTTACATCTCATGCCGTCAAGGTCGTCGCGCAATACTAAATCCTGAATGTCTTTACAACAGGATTATTCTGGGTACAGTACCTATAGCCGCATGCGGACAAGACCCTTTTCTTGAAATGGTCAAGAAACACGAAGAAGTGGGCAAAGGAGCGTTTATGTACAAAGCAGCGGAGGAGGCTGCTGAAACACTTGGCCTTGGCTCCAATATCAGGGATGAGCGAAATGCATAGAATCTTATTTATCTCGAATACTCACTCCAGAAGGCCCGGATGAAGAAAGCACAGCAGAAAAACTTCCACGAACAGCTCCTCGACAAGAAGATGCACGGCATCTTCCACAGAAATGTGGAGGATCTTTCGATGTCGTATGAGCTAACATTTGCTTTTCTTAAATCACCCGGATTGAAGTCGGGCACAGAGGGCTTCATTTTGGC
>JAABKJ010014862.1:0-10028 GCA_011634705.1 Andricus grossulariae
ACATTTATCCAATCCAAAGTCCATCTCAATCTCTCCTGTGTACTTCTTGACGATATTTATGGCAGTTTGAAGTTTGCTTTTACCAGAGGCATGGATCTTCAGATCATCCATATAAAATAAATGAGTGACCTTATGCTCGCGCTGGTTAGTGTCGCCACAGAGGTATCTCGAAGAATTTCGTAGTGCGACAGATAGATATATATTGTTGTTGAGGGTCTCCGGGTATCCCAGTCATGCCGGGGTAATGCGTGAGAACGCACACAGGCCTACTACGCGCACGCGCACGGATATAATTCGCAGTGAACTAACATCGAATTCAAAGGTGCGCGCACTCGCGCGCGCCTCACTCTTGAATAGGGTGGGAGTAGAGGGGAAAAAATTCCGCTCGCTCCTTTGGAGTCGGGATGTTCGTATTTGTTGCTTGAAAGTTGAACCCCTTTGTAAAAATGTTGTGTGTGTAAGTTTCAGGATTGAGAATTATGTAATTTTGATACTTACA
This sequence comes from Andricus grossulariae, assembly GCA_011634705.1. NCBI lineage: Eukaryota > Metazoa > Arthropoda > Insecta > Hymenoptera > Cynipidae > Andricus > Andricus grossulariae. Next base: position 500 of record JAABKJ010014862.1, read on the forward strand.
TTTACAATTTTTTCAATTTTTGCAGATTTAGAATTAAAAAGTTTTGACTTTTGATCTTCTAAAACATCAAAATTTTAAAAATTGTATATGCATTCAACATTGAAGAATCTTCAATTCCAAATCTTCAAGATATTCAAAATTTCGAGATAAAAAACTAAACATTATAAATAATCTAAATCCAACAAGTCGTGGCCTAAAATTTAAATGGCATAAAAGCCGATGCAGCTATTTTAATATTTATTTTAAATTATAATTATTAATTATATTTCATAGTACTTTTAATTTAAGCATATATTTTAATTTGATAATTATACAACTAAAGTAAGAAACATGTTACAAGCGCGCTATTGTTGCTAGTAAAGAATAATGTTTAAAAATTTGTCATCGGTTTTCATTAAAAATTTCAAAACGACTTTATCGTTTGAAATTTTTCTGGTACGTATGAAGAATTAAAATTCTTGCAATAAATATTTTACACTCTCTAAATCTGAATGAATAAGAGTCAACTAATTAAATAGTGCAAGTCATTATAATTGATTTTGTGCATATTTCCAATAGTCATTAGTAAACAAAAAATTACTTGTTCTCAGTTGAATTGTTAATTATTTATATTCGTAGAATTACTTCATGAATACGCACTTTTCAATTCAGATGTACAGAGTATATGATCAAAATTTTTATCTTCTCAAACAATAGAATACGAAATTACAAATAAATATACAAGAAATATTGATCAGTTATCGCTAAAACTTCTATTTTATTATGTTTGTAATTTGTGAAAATAATAGGTATAAGGATTCGGAGTATATTCATTCAGGATTTAAAAAATCTTTGTTCTGTAGACATATATAAATTTTTTCGAATAGCAAAAGTTATTCAATTAAAGAGAAATTGTTTTTCATAATTCTTTAATCTATTCTCACATTTTGATTTTTGATTCATTTGTGTATGGGAACTAATGACATGTTTCGGTTTATTGATGGACTATGGTCACCTAATTGAAAGAAAGTATGTAAAAGAGTAAATAACCGATTCAATCTAAGGCACAGCCAATATGCGATTTTCCGATGCACGGGACAATCAAATTGAAAAACCGAACCGACCGTGGCACGGATCGAATGTTGGTTTTTCGAGATTTGATTGACGGGTCAATCAAATCGAAAAATTTGATCAGGCGACAGCGCGCGTCGAAAATTGGTGTTCCAAATTTGATCAATGCGCCGATCGAATTGAAAAAACTGATCCGACCGTGGCACGGATCAAATGTCGGTTATTCGACATGCGATTGGTGGGTTGATCGAATCGAATAAACCGATCCGACCGTGGCACGGATCGAATGTCCGTTTTCCGACATTTTATCGGTGGGTCGATCGAATCGAATAAACCGATCTGAAAATGAACGCACGTCAAATCGAAAATACCATATTCGATCCGACAAAATGCACACGTCTAATGTTTACGTATAAATCTGTTTTGGGTCGTAGTTTACGATGCATGGACTGATTATTTTTATCGCCTTTTTCATTAGTTTCTACCTTTAGTTTTTCATTTTCATTTACTGAACTTTCATTACTGAATTTGAAACATAATTTGTTAGATCATTTACTATGTATTTCTTTAAAATTTTGTACTAAAATTCAGGATATGATGGTACATTTTTTAGAATCAACAGATCTTACACCAGCAGCAGGTGGCAACATATAGATGATAATACGCGCCGTCATTTTAAATTATTTTTTGAAAGTTGCATGAAAATCTTTACAGTTGCACAAGTACTTGATATGTATCGTGAGATGGCACTCATGCGAAGACGAAAAATGTATTTATCGATGAACTCGTTAGCCTTTGAGTATTTACAGTCGGTAATGTCAAAAGCCTCCGTAAACGATTTGTTAAATTCGAACATCTTAAACGCAGAGAAATTAAATTCAAAGTTTCCCGAGAAAGCATAGCGAGTTCGAAGGATTTGATGCGCGATAACATTTATTTTCTGTGGTTATCGATCGCAAACTTGAACAACAATCTACTGGAACGCTAATTGACGGAACAAAGTCTCTGGAATTAAAAACTACCGAAGAAACTCAGTATGCTCCTTTTCGAAAAATGTAAACAAAGTCAACGTAGCTTGTCAAAGTGAAGATCTCAGTTCTGTTTATTTTATCACTCTTCCAGACATTTAAGGTCAGTGTTTATAGCACATATAATAAATCGCATAGATTGTGTTATTCCGCATAAATTTCATCAATCTCGGATATTAGACCCAAGTTCTCAAAAATCTTTTAGGTAAGAAAACGCGGTCGAAATCAATAGTGAGGATAGGAACAATTTATCCTTATGACGCATGATATGAAAAAAAGTCAAGAGAAGACAAACGTTGCTTTTTGAAAGCCCTAAAAGATTATCATAACAACTTTTTTCGAAAAATCGAAAATTCAAATTTTGATCGCACATAAAATAATGTAAAATCAAAAATTCCATTTTGCGGTAAAACTATGCAAGATACGAACAAAGTGAATCACCAAAAATTGTGCACCCAGAAAAGATCTACAAATTTGTTATTAATCGCGCAGCGCGCGATGAGAATGTGCTCCTATAATTGAATCCACATTTTTGATAATATAGTTGACCCCACGCCTATCACAATTTTCCAAATGCTCAAAATAATTATACTCCTATTCCTCTGAGGGGACCCGAATCTTTAAGCCCTTTTATCTTATTAAACTTTCTATCATTCTTTTCGTAAATGCAAAGACGATTAACTTGTAACCGATCCTCAGGTCCCCGTGTTAGCAAAGGAACTAAGTTACAAGTTTTGGAAGAGTGAGTCGATCAAGAATTTAGATACCGTTGTCTAAATATAATCAGGTTATTACAGTCATCACAGTGTATCGTCTATTCACCTTTAGGTCACCTATTTTAAACCTCGTCACATTTTCACCTTTGTTCAGTTGAAAAAAAAAAAAATGTTTTTCAAAATTGCAATTTAACTATGCCTTGGAGTTCACTCGAGTGAGCTGAATTGTGCTCCAATTTTTTTGAGACCGGGAGAAAGCCGGAAAATGACAGTAAATTTAATTTCTGGTCGGGACTTTTTTATCATTCTTATAGTTTTAGTAGAAGGACTTATTCAATTAGGACTCCAAGTGGGAAGTGTTGATGCTTTAAACACTTCTAATCTTAAGTTGTTGGATTTTAAAGGCAAATTATTTAATTTGAAAATTTTTAATTTCACTATTTTAATCTTTTAAATCTCGCATTTTTTAATTTTGAATTCAGAACGTTAAAAATGTGAAAATATACCAGTTTGAATGTTTATTGTTAAGCTGGATAGTGAATCGACATTTCGCTTTCTTTTCTTTTTAAATTGTTAGCTTGCTGTTCAAAATAGGGTAAATGTCCCAATTATTGCGGGTGTCCCAATTACTGCGTACTCATATATATGTTTCATACTTCATTGAAAAGTTTTGAGTGTTTCAATGTTCAATGTTAAATTCGATTTTTTTCTGTTTGAAGACCTGGAAATTAATTTGTTAATTTCGATGGCCTCTAATTTGAATTATTCGTATAATTTTGAATATTTTTTATTTCTAGAGTCTTGCATTTTTTTCAATTTTAAACTCTTCAATATTCACTTCTAGAATTTAATTGTTCCGCATTAGATTTGTAAGTTTCGATATTTTTATTTGAATAGGTACTGCAAATTATAAATGAAGTTTTGAGGGCTTGAGTTTTAAAATTTAAATGAGCAGGAACATTTTTTTTTGAATCTGCAAAATGAGTTTGTGAGATATCGGTTAATATTGACCCGTGACTCAAAGACCATGAAGTTTCCCATTGATTTAACATGGGAAAAAGGCACCTTCTTCAATGTTTATGTGACTTATACAACCTTTTTTTCGATTACCTATTCGACCTATTCGACATCGAGTGTTACAGAACGTTAGGACACTTAACTCTGATGACTACTTCAAGATGAGTGGAGGCAGGATTCAAATACTCGCTCCATTGCTCGCCATCTATCACTGCCGCGAACATACCATCTATAACCTCTTCAGATCAATCATTGCGGAGAAGCCGAAAGCCTGAATTGCTCCAGACAAGCTTCGATGTCCTACATACTCCTCTAACAAACGTCCCGGATAGAGAAGATTTCGTCGTCGATATCCGCTATACGCAGGCCTCACAGACCGGTTACTATATCCCCTATTTAACCCTATATTCAGTTAAGATATCTAAAGTATACTATTTTCAAGATTTGGTCCCTATGGTACCCCATTTGCAGACCATAATGCAACTTTCAAAAAATTTATAATAAGATCAAGGGTTCCAAGATTCAGAGATTTAAAAGAAAGTAGCGAATCAGGGAATTTCTGTAAGAAGTAACTGTACAAAATAACCAGGGCTACTACAGAGTCACTATTAGTGACTTTTTTTCAAACAATTAACTCATGGGTTAATCACTATTCAGTTCAGGTCTATACCTATTTCTGAATTGTCTTGAATTCTTTTGAAATATTTCAGGTTATTCTTCAAGATTCCGCGAAATTTTTAATAAATTTCAATAATTTGAAGGCATTTTAAAAATTTTAGGGTATTTTTTAAACTTCTGAGGCACTTTAAAGAGCTTTTAATTTGAAATATTTTAGGGAATTTTAAAAGATTCCAAGGAATTTTTTATTAATTTCATTAATTTGAAGAGATTTCAAAGCGTTTGAAATATTTTAGGACAAAGAATTTTCTAGAATTTCGGAAGATGTGGAACGATTTTACAGGATCTATGAGTTTTAAGATGTTTTTAAAAAATGCACGGAATTTTATAAGGTTTCTGAGGATTTTAATTACTATAAGGTTTTTTTAATGCTCTTAATGTATTTTAATAAATTTTCTAGGATTTCAGATAATTTCGCCAGATTTAATAGAATTTAACGGGATTTAGTAATATTTAAGTGGATTTTGAAGAATTTATTCGAAAGAAGTGAGGTATTTCGTAGGGTTTCAATGATTTGAAGAGATTTGAAGAGATTTGAAATTAGTTTTTAGAATTCACACTGAATTCTTATTAATTTATCCTGAATTCTTTTAAATTCTTTGGAATTCTTTTGAATTTCTTAATTTCGCTTGAAATCTTCTAAATTTACTCAATACTATTTAATTGAATGGATATTTTTATTTTTTAAAACGTTTTTATTCAATTGATCTTGAGGATCAATTGATAAGATAATCAAACCATTTGCAAATTTTTAAAGTATTTTCTAAAATTCCTTGGCATTTTCAAGAGCTTAAAAAAATTTCAAAAGATTTCAAAGGGTTTTAAATGTTTTAAGTTATTTTATAAGATTACAAAGAAATTGTTAATTTATTTCAGTAATTTAATGGGATTTCAAAGGACTTGAAATATTTTAGGGTATTGTAAAAGATTCCCAGACTTTTTTTATTGATTTCAATAGGGAATCAAACGATTTCAAGGGGTTTCCAAGCGTTTTAATAATTTTAAGGGATTTTCAAAATTTTGCATGCGGTTTTAAAGAATTTTTTAGAATTTCGGAAGATCTAATAATATTTTAGTTGATTTCAAACAATTTATTCAAAAGAAGTCTTTTAAATTTCTTTAATTTATTTTAAATTCTTCTAAATTCACTCAATTCTACTTAATTCAATGAATTTTTTTAAACTTTTCACATTTTTTATTTAATTGATCCTGAAGTCTTATAACGTCACATTGAATTCTTAGGTATTTCATCAAATTCTTGTGAATTCCCTTTAATGTTTATAAGCTCATTTCGAAGTTAATGAATTCAATTAAGTTTTTTTTCACATTTTTACATTGTTTTCATTTCAATAAATTTTTTTTTAATTCGCGTTGAATTTTTATGAATTTCCTGGAATTCTGCTCGTGACCCTAAATTCCTCTAAATTAATTCCAATTTTACGGAAATAGTGGCATTTTTTTTTATTTTAAAATTTGTTTTCCAATATATTTTATTTGTTTTTCTATATTTTATCCCATAGGGACTGTGAGGCCTGATAAATATTTTACAATATACATTTTTACAATTGAAACGTTTAAATTAAAAAGTAAAGCTTTTTAATTTTTATAAAACATTAAAGTAACGACTTGTTATTTTTTAAACAACTCTACCGGTAACCAATTTTGAAATAACGCGTCGAACATTGTTTTTAATAAAAAAGTAAATAGTAAACTACTTTAAATAAATTAAATATTCCAGTGAAAAAAATAAGTATCGCGAAGATAATCAACAGTTTTGGGCGACTTTGAATCTCCCATCATTTTAATCTGACACATAATTATATTTTTCAAAAATTAAGACTGAGACTTCGAGTGATTTTCATAAATTGGACCAAAGTTTTCACTCTTTTACAGATTTGATTGAAAACAATTTAATAATGCCAATTTACTCGCGAAGAAATCTAGGAAATGTTTCGAATGCATTTTAATTATAATTCATTTATTGTTCGATATTATTCTTAGGATTGTTTTCAGTTAGTAGAGGAGCCTTAGAGTCTTTAAATTTAAAATTTAATATTTAAATCTACTTCTTTTCTTCCACTTCGGAGGTTTCTTTTAAGCAGGATCAACGCCACGACAACTGTAAAGTGTAAATAGTACTTTAGAATTTTACTGCAACTGTTCCCTCCGAAGCTAGAGTTACAAATTTGTACTTAGATTTATATTTCGGAAATATTTAAAGATAATAATGAATAAAATGTTAAAAAAGCTTCTTTTGACAAAGAAGACAAATATGTTCCGGGAAAGCTCTCCAAGAAATTTAACTTGCGTGTCCTAAATTTAAAGAACTAAAGAGAATAGAAGATTTCTGTCGAATTTTTCCAAGAGTGACTATATTTGATATTAAAAAATGATTTTATATATGCAGGTAAATTTAATAATTTCAAGATATTATTATTATTTTGGATATATTGTTAATAGTGATATCTCATTAGAAAATAAGATCCCAAAATTTAAAAGGCTTCTATTTTCAGCGGTAATGCTTTTGTGTTCAGACGTGTTTTATTTGAAAGTTTTGTTAATTTATTTCGGCTACGAAAGAACCATGTTAGAAATAAATATTCTTTAATCGGAATAATATTTTTGGACAAAAATGTGTATGATTCACGAACAAAAGGTGGAAAATTTTCTTTAGAAATATTTTTTGATTAAGGCCATGTAATACTTATCTGATTCATACTTTACCGATATTTTCAGCAACTTGCGTCCACTCAAGTTAAAATATCGAGTTGAAAATTTGGGAAATTAAATTAAAAATACTAAGAAGCGTTTGTGTGGTCTTAAAATTTTTTGAATTACAAAAAGAAATTATTTATAGATTTTTTGTCTATTTCTAGAAATTTAGAAACATACCAACGGTCTTTATTGCCTTTTATTTAAATTCACACATTTTCAACTCGGTATCTAAATTCGTGTGGACGTGAGTTATTGAGAAAAAATATCGGTAAGGTAGGAATTGATTAAGTACTACATGGCCTTAATTACATTAATTTAAATTAACCTCAGATTATTTTTCGCAGGCGAAATGCCATCTTTTTTTGGCTTTATATATACGCACAGCTCTCAATCGCTTTGTTATATTTTATTGCTCTCTTGCGAAAACAATAAGATATTAGTTTAGTAAATTATCCAACAAGAATATTGTATCGAGACGAAAAACCGAGCCAAACTGCAACGGAATTCTGTGCAATTTTTCGACGATAGTTGGTGTACATTGCGCGTATAATATAGAATAGAAATTATATTACCATGTTATGACAGAGAAATTTTAATAAAATGCAGATCAACGATTATGATGTTATTGTGGAGTAAAAAGAGTGGTTTTTATTCTTTTCACGCTTATCTTTCGCTTTCGTTGCAAAATTTTCTGTCCCATATTTTTACTTACATATTGTAAGTTTCAAATTTTCGCAGGCGGAGCGAACCCATAAATAAATTTTCAACTAAAAATGGAATATTTCAATTTTGAACTAAAAATGGAATAGTTTAATTTTCAGTATACAAATAATTGTGAACTAAAAAAAAACGAAGTTTCAACAAAATATTTCAATTTTCAACCAAACAAATGAATTTTTAACCAAACAGATGAATTTTTTAATAAAATAATATTCTAAAAAAAAAGACGACTTTTAACTAAAAAAATTTGCACCAAAAAAGCGAATGTTTAACGAAATATTTCAATTTTAAACCAAAAATGGTATGGACAACAAAATTAATTTTAAAAAAATGTTTTCAACAAAATAGGTAAAAAATTGTTAACCATTTCCAAACAAGGAGAATAATATTTGATCAAAAAAGACGAATTTTCAACTGAAGAAGATAAATTTTTAACCAAAAATGAAATTGTTTAATTTTAAGTAAAAAATAATAATTTCGAACCGAACAAAGGAGTTTCAATAAAATAGTTCAATTTTTAACGAAAGAAATGAATTTTCAACTTAAAAAAATGAATTTAAAACAAATTAAAGTTAAATATTCATTTAAAAATAATTTTTAATAAAAAAATAATAATTTTCAAGCATTTTTCAACCAAAAAAAGGAATTTTAACAAAATAGTTGAATTTTAAACAAAAACAATATTAATTTTCAACAGAACAGCTGAATTTTCAACAAAATACAAAACACTTCTTAGCTGACAATTTTTGTACATACTTAAAATTTCAGTTTAAAAAAAAAAATTTTAACAAAAAAAATGCCACCAAAATAGTTAAATTTTCAACAACAAAAAAATGATTTTTTAACCAAAATGGATGAATTTTCAATTAAAAAACCGAATAATTAAATATTCAATTGCAAATATTAATTTTCAATCGAAAAGAAAACAATTTCCAACAAAATCGGTGATTTTTTCACTATTTTTAAACAAAAATAATATTCTACTAAAAAATACGCATTTTCAGCAATAGTAGAATAGTTTAATTTTCGGTAAATCCATTTTAAAGAAATGATAATTAAATGATCAATAAAAAAAGAATTTTCAACAAAATCGGTAAATTTTCAACCAGTTTTAAAAATCTTGAACCAAAAAAAGAAATTGGAACAAAATAGTTCAATTTTCAACAAAATTATTTCCGTCCGAAAAGATGAATTTTCAAACAAGAAAAATAATTTTCTACCAAAAAGAAGAATTTTCAACAAAAACAAAAACATATTTTATCTCAAATTTTAGTATATACTGAAGTTTTCAGGTTAAAAATTTTATTTTTAACAAAAAATGTCATAAAATAGTTAAATTTTCAGCCAAAGAAATGATTTTTCAACAAAAAGGCGAATTTTGACAAAAAATATTAATTTTTAACGAAAAGAGACGAATTTTCAATCAAATACATGAAATTTCAACCAAACGGTTTATTTGTCAACTAAAAAAGATTAAGTTTGAACCAAAAATCTAATATTAAATTTTTTCACTAAAAATTTCAGCATATTATAATGTGTATACTTAAATTTTCAGTAAAAAAAAAATAATTTTCAAAATAAAAAATGTCATAAAAATACTTAAAT
>JAABKJ010014863.1:0-10028 GCA_011634705.1 Andricus grossulariae
CTTCAAACTGCCATAAATATCATCAAGAAGTACACAGGAGAGATTGGGATGGACTTTGGATTGGATAAATGTGCCAATATTCATCTGAAGAAAGGAAAGATTATTGGCGTTCCCAAGGACCCTGAGCTTGTGGATATAAGTGTCATTAGAAATCTTAACACTGGAGAGACCTATACATACGCGTTGAACAAAGTATCTGCGACTAACATGCTTGCCGTCCCAGTTCTACTCTACTCGTTTGGGGTGGTTCAATGGAAGAAGAACGAACTTAAGGCCCTTGATGTCACCACACGTAAGATCATACATTTGCATAAAAGCTTGCATATCAATTCGTTAGTTTCGCGATCATACATTTCACTCCCTCAAGGAGGTCGCGGAATTCTGAATTTCCAATGTCTTCGAAAACGAATTGTTCTAAGTACAGCTCACATCGTTGCAAATGGAAACGATCCTCTCCTAAAAATGGTCAGGAATCACGAGATGATTGGCAAAGGAGCGTTCCTTTACAAAGCCGCTGAGCAGGCCTCAGTTGGCCTGAATTTTAATAGCAGGAGTGAGGAAATTACATTACTCCATGTAGATGCTTCAGTTCTGAAAGCCGAAGTGAAAAAAGCAGAAGTTGAAAAATCCCATCAAGAGCTACTCGACAAGAAAATGCACGGAAATTTTCACACGAATGTAGAAAAACTGTCCTTGTCGAAGAAGGAAACTTTTGCTTTTCTCAGATCATCAGGGCTTAATTCAGGTACAGAAGATTTTATTTTCGGATGCCAGGACGGTTTCATTTCCACCTTAGTATATCGTGACCGCATTTTATGTCAAGAAGTTCCCAGCGATAGGAGCACAGCGTCTCATGTACACGCAGAGACCTAGAACACATACTATGTGGGTGTGCCATTCATGTGGGAGCAACGTATATCTACAGATATAATGCGGCCCTGAAAGTACTTTATAACCATATGCATCGTCCTTGTGATGTTGGCCGCGACGCTGTCCTCCTGAGCGCTCCAATGGAGATAGAGTCAATTGTCCAAAACGAGAAGTGCCGAATTTTCTGGAAGTACGATTTTCGGACAGCAGTCTCCGGTGCTCACTCGAAGCCTGACATTGTTGTTCAAAACTGAAAAACGTGCGATACTCGTGATCGGATTCTCGGCTCCGGCTGACTACAACATCACTGCGACTGTACCCAAAATACTCGGTTAAAGTAATTGTCCGTGTGATGGGTGCCGCCGGCCTGTCGTCGGAATTCCATCATGCCACCCATCTCACGGGCGTGAGACGTGACTAGAAGTGTGATTTACCGCGGTTCTACAGGGAGCAGATGTCATTTTTAGATGGCACTTGCTCCCAGTGGTGCGTGTGAAACAAGGTATCAGTGCGTTAGAAAGTGATGGAACGTGTCATGATTTTTCGTTCTTCAGTTGCAGTTATTCATCCCAACGGAGCCGCCTTGATCCGCGCTTGCTTGGATTATAGTGACGCTCATTGGCCACAGTGCGCGGCTGCATTTGAATTTTAAATACGTACCCGAACTAGAGCCAATGATGGCCATTCAGTCGAGCCATGCTCATGTCAAGGTGGCCTTTTCGGGATCACTGTTGAAAATGGTATTTGAGTTCAATTGTAGTTCGAGTTGGATAATACGACAACGTGTTTCTTCATATTTAGTAATGTGATCCGCGTGTTGTATACAATATGAATGATTGATGCAAGAAATAAAGTTGGTGAGTAAAGAGAAGAGTAAAGCGTCATGGCGTGTTACTGTTACTGTGTTAAATAGAGACAGAGTTTGTGAAACTACTGTACCTTTCAATTATACTTTACTTATAGGATTACAATCAAAGTGATTTTAGTTTTTTTTTTCTACTAATTTAGGTTAGGAAAAATATTTGAAAGAATTTCAGAGGATTCCAAGGAAATTATTATCTATTTTGATAATTTGAAGAAATTTTAAAGGACTGGGCATAATTTAGGGCATTTGGAGAGAATCCAAGTCATTTGAAAGAGATGTCGATAATTGCAAAAGGTTTTAAAGGCTTTGAAATATTTCAGGATATTTTAACATATTTCAAAGAATTTTCAACTGATTTTAGTAATTAATTTTATTAAAAAGGACTTGAAATATTTTAGATTATCTTGAGATATGACAAGCTATTTTCGGAAGCTTTGAAAAGTTTTGGGTGATTCTAAAATATTTAAAATAAATCTCTAGAAAATTTTAAAGGATTGCAGGGAATTTTCAAGAGTTCTAAAAAGTTTAAAGTGATTTTAAAGAACTTGAAATATTGTAGGGAAGTTTGTAGGTATTCGTTTTAAAAATTTCAAGGGAGTTCAAAGAATCAGGAGAGCTTTAGATAATTTCAAAGAACTTGAAAGATTTGAGGGGATTTTCAAAGAGTCGAAGGAATTTCGTATTTATTTCAATAATTTGAAGAAATTTCAAAGGATTAGAAATATTATAGGGTGTTTCGGAAGAATCTAAGGAATTTTCAAGATATTCAAATGGTGTTAATGAATTTTAAAAGGTGTTGAAGGATTTGAAATATTTTAGGGTATTTTAACAGAGTCTAAGGAATTTTTAATTGATTTTAGTAATTTGATTGGATTTCAGAGGATCTAAAAAATATGAAGTGATTTTAAAAGATTTCAACTGAACATATGTTGTCGGCAAATATTTTAGGAAATTTCAGAAGATACTAAGGAATTTTTTTTCAATAATATGAAGAAATTTTTAAGGATTGGCCATATTGTAGTATATTCTAAAAGAATCCAAGGCATTTCAAAGAGATGTCAATAATTTCAAGGAATTTTAAGCGATTTTAAAAAGCTTAAAATATTTAAGGGAATTTTGAAGTATTCCAAGGAATTTTGTATTTATTTCAATAATTAAAAGAAATTTTTAAAGATTAGGAATATTGTAGGGTATTTCAAAATAATCCAGGTATTTTCAAAAGATCTCAATAATTTGAAGAAATTAAAAAAAAAATTAGTGGATTTGAAAGCTCTTAGAGGATTTTTAATTCGATTTCAGTAATTTAATTTATTTCAGAGGATTTAAAATATTTTAGAGTAATTTGAAAGATTCCAAGTCATTTTCAAAAGCTTTAAAATGTTTTGAGTGATTTTTAAAGTTTTAAAAGGTCTAGAAATGTTTACTGACTCCAATGAATTTTTTTATTTGAATAATTTCAAGGAATTTCGAAGGATTTGAAATATATTATTAGGCTGCTTTCAAAATTTTTATTTGATTTTAAAGAGATTAAAAAATGTCAAGAATCCAAGGAATTTTTAATTGATTTCGGTAATTGATTTCAGAGGATTTGAAATAGTTTGGAGTATTTTAATCAATTTCGAGGCATTTAAAAAAAAATGTCAAGTTTCAAGGAATTTAAAAAAGTTTTAAGGATTTGAAAGTTTCAAATTATTCTAAAAGATTCCAAGAAGTTTTTAATTGATTTCATAGGATTTGAAATATTTTTGAATATTTTAGAAGACTCCAAGGCATTTTCGAAAGCTTAACAATTTTCAACTTTCGAGTAATTTTAAAATATAACAAATAAATATTTAAAGAATTTGAACAAAAACGAGGAATTTCCGAAAGGTTTAAAAAATTGAAAGGAATTTCGAATAATTGTGAAGGATTTAAGAACTTTTAGATTATTCTAAAAGATGCAAAAACATATTCGAAAGCTCAAAAAAGTTTCAAATGATTTCTAAAGATTCTAAGGATTTTTTATTTCAGTAATTTGAAAGAATTTCAAAGGATTGGAGATATCTTAGATTGTTTTTAAAAATTACAAGGGATCTTAAAGAGCTTAAAAAAATGCAAGGAATTTCAAAATATTTTGAATTATTTTAAATATCTTAGGGTATTTCGAAAGATTTTAAGAATTTTTTAATTGGTTTCACCGATTTAGTGTCACTTATGGGATTTTAATTATTTTATGGGTTTAAAAGATTCCAAAGCATTTTCAAGGGCCTTAAAATGTTTTAATTGATTTTAATGGATTTCAAAGTTTTTGAAAACGATAATAGTATTTCAAAGGAGTAGAAGGCATATTTCATTGGTTTCAGAGGATTTGAAATATTTTAGAGTATTTAAAAATATGTGAAAGCATTTTCAAGAGATTTGTAAAAATTTGCATGGGGTATTGTATCAAAGAGTTTCCCAAAATTTCTAAAATATAGATTGATTTTATAGGACCTAAGCCAGGTTTTAGGGTATACTAAAAGGTTCAAAGGAATTTTTAATTGATTTCGGTAACCTGATAAGATTTGAAATGATTAAAAATATTTCAGGGTACTTCAGAAGATTCCGAAGAAATTTGAAAAGATTTACAAATTTTAAGGCATTCCAAAGGATTTCAAAGTTGTTGAAATGTCTTACGTTATTTTCAAAGGATTTCAGTAATATGAAGTGATTCAATTTTTATTTTTTTCCTTTGTTATTTATATGTCTCGACTGGGCCGAAAAGAAGGTAGTTTGGAAATCTAATTTTGATTTGTGAACGTATTTCATGCTCTTCTTGCTTGAAATTATTCATAAGAAAGTAGATTTCATTTCGATCAGAAATATGCATGGGGTATTAAAAGGTTTCCTGAAATTTTGGAAAATGTGTCATGATTTTGTAGGGTTTTATATGATTTTATAGGATTTTGTAGATATCTCGAAAAATCTCAAGTATTTTCTAAGACTAACGAGGATTGCAATGATTTTGAGGAATTTTGAAAGCTCACAAGGTAATTTGATTAATTGTTCAGGATTTCAGGTAATATGATCAGATTTCATGTAATTTTAAGGGATATTGTAATATTTAAATACATTTCTAAGAATTTATTCACAAGAATTCATGGACTTCGTATGATTACAAAAAGATGTTCAAATATTTCAAGGTATTATCAAACATTTCAAAGAATTCGAAAGATTTGAGGATATCTTACAAGATTCCAAGGAATTTTCAGGTAACTCAAAGATTTTGATATTTTAGGGAATTTTAAAATGTTGAAAAGTAATTTATAACTAAGATTTTGAATTAATATGAAAATTCGTGTATTAATTTATTATTTCACGATATTTCAAAAGATTACAAGCGGTTTTATAAAATTTCTGAAAATTTTTCTGTTTTTGGAGGATTTTAAAAACTCTCAAGGTTTTTGAATAAATGTGAAGGATTTCAAGAAGTATCGGTATAATTTGTATAAATTCTCTTGAATTCTGCAGAATTTTCGAAAGTTTTTTTTAATTCACGTGAATTCTTTAAAATTCAGGTAATTCTACGTAATTCAATGTATTTAGCTTTTTTAGTTTTTGTTTAATTCAACTTGAAGTCTGCACTTCATTAAATTCTTTTAAATTTCCTTGAATTTTTCTCAAGTCATTTCAAACTTACTGAATTCAATGCATTTTTTCATATTTTCCATTTCTCTTAAATTTCTTAAATTTCATGTATTACATTGAAATTTATATACTATATACCCATATATATGAGAAATTTATTATGTACTCCTTAAACAGAGAAAAAGAACGAAAAGGAGCTTCTTATAGTAGGCTCCCGACACCATCCTGTGGTCCCTTCTAAATATTTTATACAGATATTTTGCGGGACGCAAAGGGAGGGGTTCCAGGGAGTAGTGTGTCAACCAGTAACGGTGAGTCTAAATCAACTTTAACCGAAAGATCCTTGATGTAAGATGATATTTTTTGGATAGTGTTTTATGTTGCCATAAAAGTACTTTTCAACCAAACAAAAAATTTGACAGATGCAAAACTTTTTTCCAAAAATTTGTTTACGATTTTGAGCTTTCATTTTTGAAATCTCACCAGTAAGATTTATATTCCATATCCAGCAATTAAAAAAATAAGAATAAGCATTGTTTTTTGAAAACAGCGCTCCCATGATTTTTTTAGTTGCAAATAAAAAATATCCGAACATCATCCGAGGAGAAAATTCTGCAAAAAAAGAGTCCAGTAACATAATTTTTCAATAACCTTTTGCACTGAAGGAATATATGACCGTTTGTAGATTGAGGATTTATAATTTCAAAAAAATATTTGTAGGACTGTTTTGACTCTATACTTAATTTTTAACAATCCCTGAGTAAAAAAAGTTTGTAATTAGAAATTTTGTTTCTGATAATCATAATCGTGAATTTTGAAAAAAGCACTCCCATGATTATTATTAATTTTGCGAAAAATATGCGCATACTATCTAAGAATAATATCCCCCAAAGAAACTTCTTTCAATATCTTTTTTTAGTGTAAAGTTGGCTGAGGCTCACCTATGGGGTGCCTCAGGGATACTGGACGATCTTCCAGATTATGCAGTCTTACCCTCGCATGCGTGGCTTTACGAGGGCAGACGAAACCTTTCACTATCTTTTCGTGGAAACAACAGTGATAACACCAACCATAGTTGTAAATGCGCTTTAAAATAATCGAATGCGCAGGGCTCCCGATAATGGGTCAGACAAAAATGCCAACTACCCTAGAGTTGGTGGAGCCAATCAAGAGAGTCAATATTATGGACAGGCAACATCTCAATACTTTGCAGTTGACAGATCGACTGAGGGACGACCTGCTGGATTTTTACGATAACAGTAGAGCTCTTGAGCGAAAAGGTTACATCGCGTAATTGCATGCGCTGTGGTGCAACAAACACCGAGAGCTCTCGCATTTTTTACACTAACTGATACGAATCCGAGCTGATGACCTCATAAAAAGGGGTTATACAAGCGGAGCGCCTACTATAATGTAGCCAGAACAAGACGGCAACTGTGAAAGAGAGGTGAGTATAAGACTAACCACAAGTAGGCATCCAATAGAGAAAGAGCGATGCATTAGGATCAGAAGAAGCATTAACATCCAGGTTTCTCTCGAAGCCAAAGATCTGGCTGAACTGGGTGATGCGCTTCGTGGAGATTTCTAGAGGATTCCGATCTGTGGACCATCAATTTTAGTCTGCATGATGCAGCGAGAACTTAGGCGGATGCCAACCGGAACTAAAGGCTGATCATAATACCAAACGACGCATGTATTAATTCAGCACAACGGTAAAGTGCGCAAGAACATCAGGCAGCATATTGCTGACAGAATACGGGTACCATTTGTCGCTAGAAGAAATCTAGAGCGAAACTATTTCGCTATGGGACTAGATGGTATCAGGAGCTTCTGATGGAGGAAGCTTCCTTCAATCCACCAGGATCTGGCCCGCATTTTTACCGCATATCTAAAGTCGGAAGAGCCTATTACTGACTGGCTAGTGAAAGGACGCACACTACTCCTCTCGAAGATGGGCAACTTGTTTATTCTTGTCTGTTGGAAAGCTTAAAGGTTGATCCACACATAGTGCGATGCATAGAGAGACTAATGCCCCTTTGGAAAACCAGATTTACTATCTCACCTACAAAATATCCCCTGACAAATAACAACGTCACCTTTTAAAGAGGCCTCTTTCAGGGCGACATAATAGGCCCTTTACTCTGCTGCCTTACACTATTGCCGCTATCGCTCGCAATTCGCGATTCCCAAGGGTACTTCTGCAGCAAACCTGGATATCAAAAGCATAAGGTCACATATGTATTTTACATAAATGATCTCAAGATCTATGCTAAAAATGAAGAGCAACTAAATATATCTTTGAGAATTGTCGAGAAGTACCCTCGAGAAATGTTAATGAAGTTTGGGTTAGAAAAATATGTCAAGGTTCATTTGAACATACTCGCATTTTCCAGAACCATTAGCTCGTGGTCAGAAGCGCTATATGATACCTGAGCACTGTAGAGACCTATATATTTATCAGGTCTATCAGTTCTCAATAGCACAGATTTTCTTATGCGACTCGTACATCTACATGAAGTCGTCAATGCTGCGGCGTTTCTATACCGTGCCGCAGATAGGATTACAGAGGAGCTTGGTACGGGAAGCAGAACATTCACTTCTAGTAAAAGAAAATGCTAACAACCCTCTGCTTGGTAAATTCTACGGCATTATACGTAGAGGAGAGCTATATATGGGTCTATTCAACATGTTTCTCAAGTCTGCTGGATTGAGATCGGAGACTGAGGGATTTCTTTCTGCCTATAGGCATTATAGACATCTTCGTTTACACGTAACGAATAATGCATGTATGTACCTGTAGGGGATACCAACTGCCGAGCATGCAAGCAAGATCCAGAAACGCTTGGACATGTTCTCAGGGGATGCTCAAAGTATGCATACTACGGGTACATAAAGAGACACAATGCGGCTCTAGAAGTATAATATCACCATCTTAGGCACTTCTATGGTGTTGATCTATTGGCCGTCTTGCCATACTTTCAGGTGGAACTCGAATACATTCTGGAGAATGATTAGTGTAAGATCTACTAGAATTTGTTATTCTCCACCACTCAACGTATCGCTGCTATAAAGCCTGATATTGTCCTCCAAGATCTGAAGACGAAGATCATTCACGTGATTGAATTCTCGGCACCAGCCGATGGTAATATCACGGCAATGGGGAAGAAAAATGGGCGAAATATGAAGCACTTGTTTTCGAGCTGAGCAGGCTGTACCAATCATCTCATAACATTCTACAAAGATTGGTAGCTCTAAAAATGTATCCAGAGGTAAAACCTCCATCTCCAACTATTCCGTCTCTCGCCTAAGGTCATCCACGGCTAGCGACCGGACTCCAAGGAACAGTGTTGTATGAAGTATCTTGCGTAAATTCCCCGCTCTTGCTTATCTTCTAGGATAGAAAAAGCAGGAGTGGATAACGTACGAATAAATTTCACAGAAAATTAGGGCATATACGAAACATAAAAACGAGTTAACTGTAATTAACGACATAATTTTTAAGGGTACATGTATTGTCATTCCTCATACTTTGAGAAATGAAATGATAAATAAATTTTGCTACAGTCATTCGGGGTTACAAAAATGTCCTCTTTCTCACGAAATCCCAGGTCTGCCAATAGATTGTTTTTCAAAATATGTGGAAGTGGATGAACTCAGTAACAGGACCTCTATAACAGTTATTAAGATTATAAAACATAACTTTGCACCACATGGAGTTCCAGTAACAGTAATTTCCGATGGAGGTCCACAGTTTACTTCGAAAGAATTCTTGAATTTCTATAAAGTTTTCAAATTTAATCACATTAAAACGTCTCCCACCTATGTTAAATCAAACGGTATAGCTGAAAGACAAATCCAAACAGCGGAAAAAATGTTTGATGAAGTTGTAGATGATTCAAAAGATTTAAAATTAGCCTTACTGCACTTTAGAAATACACCCATTTTTTTTAATGTATCACCCGCAGAAGCCTTAACGTCAAGAAAATTAAGAATGGCAGTGCTAATCATAGACAAAATGTTTAATGGAAAAATTGTTACAAAAAAGGTAGAAGATTATATTGATAAAAGTAAAAAAAGTCGACGACAGTATGACAATACCAAAATGACATTAACACTTCCTAAATTAAAAATAAATGCAAGCGTCTATGTAGATTCCTCAAACCGTTCACTAAGAGAGGGAGAAAAGATGTTATAGAGAGTAAGAAAGTATGTGGCAGATACGAGAAATGAGATCGGCAAAACTATTAAATATTATATAGAAGTAAAAGACTGGGAGAACGAAGAAGAACAGATTCGGAAGAAAATTGTATCAGCAAGCGAGTCGGAACCAGAAATATTTAACGATGCGTCGAACGAAATGCTTAACTCGGAAACAGACGAGTCCTTTGATAGGTCAGTAGCATTTACAATCATACATACCGTGACTACTTCCGGTAGAATCGTAAAACTACTGACCATTGACGCAGTCAAGGAAGTGGGGGCAGAGGGGGCTCGAGCTCCCCCACCGAAATTTCATAATCACGTCTGTTCTACGAGGGCTGTTTGATAAGTCAGTGACTTTTTGAATTTTTTTACGCAGTAACTTTAAATGCACCACTGATCCCGTCAAGGCCATCTATGAATAGACTACTGTTGAATTTTGAGCAAGCTGGGTCATTTATTTTGTGTTTGATAGCCATTGAAAGGA
>JAABKJ010014864.1:0-10028 GCA_011634705.1 Andricus grossulariae
AATGTGTTCGTTAAAGCCAAAGGAGCTTTAACAAAAGAGAAATCACAATCACCAAATTACAGTTGTCGATGATTTGACCTTTAATTTTAAAAGGTCTGGGGGGGGGGGGTCCGAAAATAACAAGGTACCGAGCTCCATTTATTCACACGGCCCTGGAATGTAAACCCAGCACCCCGTCACCGCACCGGCCTCACCTCCAATAAGAACGCCGGAAAGAAGGAAAAGGAATGCGGAGGCCGAGTCCCGGACCGTCGCCGCTACGTTCGCTCTTCTCTGCTGACCACAACCATGTTAATTAGTAACAGTTCTCTCTCGCGTTTTAAAACAATTTATATTGCGATTGTAAAAAATAGTTTATTTGAATCCTTGTGCATCTTATGTAAATATTAAAAGGCAGACGGGTAAAATATGACCTCATAACAATTTCGTTTTTAATTTTGTTACCATCTGTCAGAACGTAACGAAACGAAAGTTTCGGACAGGTCCCTGAGTGAAGGTGATCATAAATATTATTTTTTGAAGTGTCTCCCCCAATGGTGAATTTTATGTGTAACCAGTGAACTGAGCACCCAGTTGAGTGTTGCCCAATAATGTATGAACCTATTTTATTATTGTATTATATTATTATTTTATTTTCAAGCATTTCTAATAATTTTATTTGATCATGTAAATGAGTCCCAAGTTGTGTTTTATCTCGAAACCCAATTTTAATCATAAATGAGCCCCCTTTCGTGTATTAACCTAAAAATGTGCAATTTTATTCAACTGAGCCCCCAGTCGAGTTTTACTCCAAATGTTTGTTAACGACAAAAAGATGTACCCCAAATTTATACTAGTGAAAATTCGTGAATCGAGTTCCTTTCAAGTGTCACTCGGTCTAGAACTTTCCTTTCACCCCACCCCCTTTTTATGAGTGAGATTTATGGAAACTTTGAGTTTCGAGAATTGTGGGTATTTTTCCGAGTGTATCATTGATTTATATTAGAATTGTTAAATTTATCTTAAATTATTTCGTCAAATTAATTCTAGAAATGTTTATTGAAGTTTTCTCTGATAAATTTAAGGAGTGCTTGGAGAATTCTATTGATCTGATTTCGAAAGTTTTTTTTTCTTATGCGTGACTTTTTTTAATTTTTATTTAGGTTATTTATGCCGTTGTGATCGACGTTTACTAGAGTGAAATTAAAGTTTGTAGAGTTAGGCCAGCCAAGCCTAATTTCCTTTAAAGTTAAAAAATGTAAATGTTAGGAATATTATGAAATAAATTATTGATTTACTGCTAGGTTTCGGAAATCTAGGTTATGCGATATTTTTGGAGAGTTTGAGCTTGGCTATTACTAATTGAATAAATTAGGCTATAACTAGCCATGAGTCATTACTAATTTAGTGAAATTAGGCAATCCCGTCAAGGAATCTCCCTATCACCCAATCCTATGGTAGTACCAGAAGACCTTAAACCCTAAAAAAACCATGGTCCTCCCTCACTCCTAGATCTGAAGCTTGAACAACCACTATAAAAACTGAAGATCTCCAAGCCTTTCCGTTCGTTTAACTCGATCCTGGTTTAGAATTTAGAGCTTTTAAGTTTTTGATTTTGTAATTGCCTAGCATGGAGTTCCGGGCAGGGAAGCCCAACTTTTCCGAGTTAGTTTAGTTTTAGAGAATTAGGTTAGGACTTAATATTTATTTTGTTATAAATGAGTCGAGATCATTATCATTAGAGCCTTGGTTGATTTTTGGATTATGAATGTTTGAAGTACGTCGAGACCCGAAATGTGGTAAAACACTATTTCTTAAACCAGGCTTCCTACTACTTCAAATTTTTAATTAAATAAATTGCTAATTCCCTTTGTTTTTTACAACAAAGTTATTGTGTTGCTGATGTTTTGAACCCTCTTTATTTGCGGAACACGCCAAACTACCGAGAAGCCGGTACACTGCGTTCTTTGAATTGAGTTTAGTTTCTCTTTTTTTCTTTGAGATTTTTATTTGATTATTTTTCAGATTTGGATTTTGAGAATTAAAGTGACCTCGAACAGGCCTGACGCTCAACCAAATTAATATAAATAGAGAGTAGTCTAGCTTATTAGATAAAGTTTAGATTTTTAAAGGATTTTCAGGAAGTAATGCCGAAGGTATGTGGTAATTTGTATTATTTAAAAATAATCAAATTGCAACTTTTCATACGAAAATTCTAAATTTAGAAGTCGAATTCGTAATCAGAGATCCCAAAAAGCACCGAGTAACCATTTTTAGCCAAATTCTTCGAAATTTGTAAATTTTTGCCACCACGTTGGATCCACTATTTACAATTTTTAATTTTCAACTTCAGATATGTAATCAGCGACTCTAAAAACCATTGAGTGCACAAGTGCAATAGGATGGTTATAGCAAGTTTTTTTCTGCAAGTAAAAACGGGCACAATGGACAGATCAGGCTTAAAGTACACTTCATGATTCTTATTTCAAATCATTATTCAAATATCGATGTGGACAGAACAAAAAACGCGGACTTTTGACAAATATCAATTTATGAGTTGACACACTGTACTATGTAATTTTTTACATATATTTCAGTCATTTTGTGATTGTTAAGGATCATGAAAACAAAAGTCAAAGTAACTTTATATTCCGAAATTATTATAAAATGTATTAGTTTTTGGATTATATCGCCTATTACTGATTTTACGTTATGTTCCATGTTCAAAATAACACGAATTGATATTAACGACGCACATATATAATAAAAAAAAAAAATTTTAAACAACCACAGCAGGATCCCACTGGGGGCAACTGCCATCTATAAAAATGACACCGGCTCCCAGTAGAATCTCGGTAAATCACACTTATGGCCACATCTCATGACCGTGAGACGGGTGGCCACAGGACAATATGAAATCACAACAACAGGCCGGCGAAACCCTCGTGTGTCTTGAGGATACGAAGCGACCCAAGGATGACAGCTTCCTGCATCCAACTCGCAAGTGCCTTAGCACGCTTTTAGCACGCAGGTATGGTTTTGACGCAGGGGTGCATTTCAGACTATGAAGCAGTGAAAGATTGGCACCTCGGAGTCATGTGACCTCGAGTGCTATACGACACCTTGGCGCTGGAGAGACCTACCCATACCTGGGCCTGCCAGAGAGCCGTATTCAGGATGTAACATCCAAAAAGAATGCATTCCGATGCATATACAAACGTCTTATCCAAGAGATTTAGTCTTCCGAGCTGTCGACGAGGAAAAAAGTATCTGCAACGAACATACTTGCCATCCCGGTATTACTCCATTCATTTGGAATCGCAGAATTTGGAATCGTGTTGGCGCGTGGTCTGGCACAGCAGGACAATTAGTAGAAAAAATAACCCTTTCAATGACAATATTTACTCCAAAAGCAAGCAATGATTGTACCATAAATTTAATTATTCCACTGCACTCTAATCACAAAACTACACATTTGGAGCCATTAAACGGCTTTCTATCTTCATTCGTTCTCAAGAAAAATTATTTGTAAATAACTCCCCGTAAAAGGTAAATTATTCAATATTTCTCAATTTTAAAAAATGTATTGCAATCCCCTACTTAAAAAAAAGTCAGGAATCGTCACAAATGGTCAGAAGTTCTGACGATTCCTGTACATCCTGACCATTCCTGACGAGTCTGACTATTTCTGAATATAGGCTAATTCACATCCTATCAGGTAGCTCATCGGCTAGGACCGCAGGTAGGCCAACCCAAAAGGATTAAAAATTGAAAATAATTTTTTTTCAATGTTGCATATACAGATTTAAAAGTTAGAAATTCAGAATCTACGGGTTATGACGATTTCAGATACCTAAAAATTGTCCTAAAAAATCTAAAATTAGGATAAATATAATATATCTTGCAAAGAGAAAGAGATACCTCAAAACGGACAAAATTTTCAGATTCACCTCAGAGTCATTTAATTAATATATAAATATGAATAATTAAATATAAATGAAAAGAGAATATGCATAAATAAATAATATCAATAACCTCGGAAATATAAAAGGGATTAGGCTGTATGGCATTCTATTCTTGGATCCCAAATAAAAGGATTATCCTTCGAACCCAAGCTCTGTCGATTTCTGAACATTTCGCATGAATTCTGACTTTTCCTGACAATTTTTGTCGAGAAACGTAACAAAAGTGGTCAGAAATGGCCTCGAGATTTAGCCCCGACTTTAGTATTTCTCTTGAGCTAGTCATCCTGATCATCGGTGCTCTTAGAGATGCGGAGCTTTCACTGGTTCATAGCCTGAAAAGCATCCATGCGTGTACAACGAATTGCCGAGACACTTGCGGGGAAAATGCAGAAAACGGTTCTCCTTGGGTCTTTCCATGTCATCAGGGTGCACGAGATATTTTCCGAACCGTCGAATTCCGTTTTAGGGACATTGGATCGAAAGGTACTCACCTCTGCAGACGAATTTATCGAAGCGATTGACATCAAATTGTAATGAAAATTATGTAGAAACATTTTCTCGATAAATAATGCAAGAATTTTCAATATCCTGAATAATTTTTAGTCAAATACGCAAAGCAGAAAGAATTCTATCAAAAGTTATAGTGAAATAACTTTTGATAGAATTTACATATCGGAATATTTTTTTTAATGTAGGTAATTACAGCCAGAGTAACATAGGCGTATTAGGATCCGCAACTGTCAATTGAGGGGCTATATGCAATAAATAGTTATAGAATTCTAGCACTCAGTTTTGTTGGCACCTGAGAGCTTGCAAAAAATGTTTCTCAATTCAACTTTTAAAACATATTTGAATAGAAAATTTAATTTCACATCTTTCTTTCCTTGTGAAAAAAGTTGTATCTCTTGCAGTTTTCGAAATAAATGGAAAGAAGAAAAAAAAACATTTTTTCATCAAACCAAATCTCAATCATTCAATTTTGTGAATTTCGTAATGAAATTTACAGAGATTTCGCTTTGCACTGTTCTTGTAGTAATTGTGCAGATCAAAAGTTCAAATGTTTGTATCAAAAAAAGGTAATAATTGTTTTTCATCACGTTGCAAAAATTGGACATTGATACTTTCCAGCACTTGGGGAGTCGAGCGAATTTTGAGTTCAATGCTAAAATGTAAAATCAAATATATTGATAAGAAACCATTATTTTTAGCACTTTTTTAATTTTCATTGTCTGCTTTAAACGAGCTGCCGGTCGCACTCGATTACCCGAGCGCAGGCGCTCTTGCCTACGTGCGAGAGCCGACCCCACCCGAAGTAAAACAAATCATAGTTTTTTAACCATTAAATCAATCGAAGTAATATTTACCAGAAAACTTCATTATTCCTTTTTGAACAACCTTCCCGCTGGAACTTTTAGCTTGTTCAACATTCGCTTGACTCTCCAAGCGCTGTAAAGTGTCAATGCCCAATTTTTGCAATGTAATGAAAAAAAATTATTAACTTTATTTGATACAAACATTTGAACTTTCAAACTGCAGTTGCTCTAAGAACAGTTCAAGGCGTAATGTCTGTAAATTTTATTACGAAATTCCCAAAATTAAGTGACTGAGAGCGAGTTGAATTAAAAAAAAAAATTAATTAAGTTTTCGTTTGACGAAAAAAAGTTTTTTTTTTGTATTTATTGCGAACACTACACGAGTTTAAAGTTTGTTCACGATGAATACAAGATATAAAAAAGAATGAGAGAATAAAAAAAAGAATAACACATTTTTTACAAGCTCTCAGGGCCCAACTAAACGGGAAAAAAGATAAGGTTGAGTGAGGTAAAACATTTTTAGAAAGGGGAAAAAGAGTAGGTGTGAGTGACATCACAGCCCTACCTCTTTTCCAGTAGCCTAACACACACTTACCCTTTTCCAGTAGCCTTTCTTTTCATTATGCAAAAAGTGAAAATACAACCATCTCCTATTTCCAGTAATGTTTCTTTTCATTATGTGAGAAGTCAAAATACAACCATATCACATTTTTATTAATGGAAAAAAGGGTAGGCGTGAGTATAATCACAGCCCTACCCCTTTTCCAATAGCCCTTCTTTTCATTATGTTAAAAGTGAAAATACAACAATATCCCATTTCCAGTAACGTTTCTTTTCATTATGTGAAAAGTAAAGTTACAATCATTCCCATTTCCAGTAAACCTTTCTTTTCATTGTGTGAAAAAAAATACAACCATATTCCATTTCCAGTGGTCCCCTTTCATCCCGAAAGGTAGAAAAAATGGAAATTCTATGGGGTAGCGTTTTTCTTAAAAGGGCCTTGAAATTAATTATGAAATATTGAAATTCGTATACATAATATTAAATTATAATAGTAATAGTAAAATACATACAAATTATTATAAATCGAAAGCACTGATATTTATTCTGCGCTTATGTATCTTATGCACTGAAAGGTATAAAATAAAAAAATTATTTTAAAAAACGTCGAATACGTCAGACATCAAACAGTTGCTCTGATGTAGAAAACAAGATTTTGACATTATTAGCATAGTAGTGCAATCAATTAATTAATTAATTAATTAACATTCAGAATACGTATATAAGAAAGAATAATTTCATTTTTTAATATAATATAAACATAACACTGCAAAATTCAATGATTGGTTTTATTTTATTTTTATTAAATATTTTCAAATGCAAACATTTATTCTGAAATTTAAAGAACTGTCAAATTTATTATTCAATTTTACCACTATACTAATAATGTAAGAATCTAGTTTTCTACATTAGAGTGACTTTTTGATGCCGTTTAAAATTTCATTTTTTACACTGAATACATAAAATCTTAAAAACTATCCAGGATATCGAAAATTCCTGTAATATGTACCGAGATTCTACAGCTCAAACTAATTGTTCAAATTTGGTACCAATCGGTTGAACAGATGAGGATTTAGATGAGAGTACAGATGAAAAAATTCATTTTTCATATAAAATATCATTAACTAAAGTTTGAAATTATTAATATCGTATTTTTCTGAAACACATAAAAACATGCGGCCATAGATTTCCAGGCCAAATATTAGACAAAGAGTTCGGATAAAAAACGCACTATTGTTGAATGATTGTAAAGAAATTAACTTTTTCACATCTTCAGTCTAATTTACCCATCCAATTTGCAACAAACTTTAATAAGAAGTCTGTAAAACATATTTTCAAAACACATTGCAAGAATTTTCGATATCACAAATAGTTTTTTAAATTTTACCATTTAGGTATTTCCGAATGTTTATTTTTCACACTAAATACGTAATAGCATAAAAAACTATTCAGAATATTAAGAATTCCTAAAATGCGTATCGAAAATCTGTTGCTGCTGACTTATCGTTAGCATTTGGTGTCAATCATTTGGATAAATTAGGTTGCTGCGGTGGACACTTCTCGAAAATTGGTTCTTTTGATGGCTTTTGGGAGTTCAATTTCAGTTGCTAAGGCAATCATGCTTAATCTTATTTTAAAGAGGTTGGTCAGCCAGCTGTCAAGCTTCATGGAAATCAGTTAAGAATTGCGCCAAAAATCCAAAAACGTCTTAAAGCTGTTTTCGTGCCTAAAATCCCATCTCTGAATAAAATCGTTTTCTTATGATTATAGGGCTGATTCCACCAACCGTGATTAAATTTTAATCCTTGATTAACTTCATTTAATCAGTACATTGCGTTCCACCATCTTTTAAACCATGATTAAATTAGCCTAATCGCTGTGTAACAAGCGGCAATTTTTGGCCGATTAGCGACTTAATCAGCGATTAAAGGGGCTCAACAATATCTCACAGTTGAGTTAACCCTCAAACCGTACACTGGTGCGAATTCATACCGGAAAAATTTTCATTTTGCTAGCATTTACAGAGGCACAGCTGCAGCCGCTTATCCCCACTATATTAAATATATATGTTAAATATGCGTATTATATGCTAGATGTTTATTATATGTTCAATATGTTAAATATTTAATATTAACATTGCAAAAAAAACAATTTACACTTGTGTGCCGTTTACATATGCTGAGATGAAGTGTGCCATTTGAGGGTTAAAGTGCAGTGTGACAGTATATAGTGTGAAATACGGCTCAAAATGTAATATGTTCTCAAAATATTATGTTTCCTTTTCCTTCCGCTTTAGAAAACACCACTTTACTTAATTATTTTGATTAATATTATTTTGGAGCCGCTTCGGCCAAGAAAGTAAACAACGCGTAATTTGTGACGCCAGAGGCCTATTTGGTTTGGCGCGCCAGAGATGGCGCGCGAACACAAGTTTCGTGACTTGGCCAATCAGAATCGCCGTTACAACAGAAATACGCAGAAACTAGACTTTATTGCGAACAGGGTATACGGTTTTCTAACCAAAGTTGAAAAATACATGGCGGAACGTTTCGCAAGTTAATCATGATTAAGTCATTGATTAAAAAATAATCATGATTATTTAACCACGAATTCAATCAGAGATGGAGGAATCGGCCCTTAATAATCAAAATAATATTACTGGTCTCATTTTAAATAGAAAACAGTATTTTTTATGTAAAATTTACAAACTCGCAATAAACATTTATTTCAAGAATTTTTTTTGCAATTGAATTTGTTCTTGGCATAACTTCTCACAAATTATTGAAAAGTGGTTAACTATTGATAAATGATGGGTTAATTTTTGTGGAAAACATTCTATACAACTCTATTGCTTCCAATTTTGAAAGTAAATTTTGGGCTCAAATCGTTAAAACCATTCATTGAAAGAAAACATTCCTTACTCAAATAACTATATTCGAAGATTACAGACTTATTTTCAAAATTGGAAACAGTAGAATTGTAAGAAATGTTTTTCCCAAAAAAATAAGCTATGATTGATTAAAATTCCACAATTTTTTCAAAATTGGTAACAAGCGACAGTAAGAAAAAATTCAGTTGCAAAAACTAGTATTAAAATTATTATTTTTCGTAAGTTTTAAACTTTTTTCATGAAAAATAATGTTTTTTTTTCATAAGAGATGACAGATAATATCATTTTAATTCTTAAAACAAAATAAGCTTTATTTTTCAGAGACCTGATTTTTGACACACTACCTTTAATAAACGTTCATTCCAGAAAAAAATCTTGGTAGTTTTTTTTGCACTTAGCGGTGATTCGCTACCGCGGATCTTGATTTATCAGAGGTCCGTCAAGTCAGCGCCGCCACCAAGGCAAAATGAAAAACGCCATATTTTCTCCTTTTTTTTGTGCAAATTTTATGCTAAAAAAAATTTTTTTCTCTTCAAACTTCCGAGATAAGGTTGGCGGCGCTAGCATGACGTCCACTCAACGCCGCCACTAATGAAAGCTTAGTAGAAATTATTATAATGAAATAAACTATGAGGGGATATTTTTTTGCCTTTTTTTTACTCTCCGAAAACATATAATACGTGTCCCAAAAAACTGCCCCTAAGTCATACATACCTACCCCCGTGGCTAAAAATGTCCTAAAAGTGTAAAAACAACCTTAAACAACGTAAAGATGATTTAGAACTCTGAATTAATTACGTAAAACTTGAAAATTCACCCTTTTATAATTTCCCCCGTGAACTACCCTTGCACGTAAAAATTAGCGGAACATACATATACTCATACAAAACGCATCAAAAATAATAATATTTGGAAAAAACTGTTAACGGAGATTTTTTCGCATTTTTTTGCTCTCCGATGAGAAAGGTTAGTAGTGCCACTGTATAAGAAATGAGACAGAAATAGACAGGAAAATTAGAGGGATTACGCTAATGAATACGGCGTATAAAGTATACGCGATGGTGGTGGCGGAGGGGCTGCGGAAGGATGTCGAGGGGAAAGGAATATTGCCGGAGACGCAGGCAGGCTTTAGGGCGGGTAGGAGTACTATCGACAATATCTACATTCTGCAGCACGTGGTGGATAGAGAATTAGCGAAGAAGGGGTCGAGAGTGTACCCATTTTTCGTGGATCTCAAAGACGTGTTTCCTTCGGTGGATAGGGGAAGGTTGTGGGAGGCGATGGAGGATAGGGGAGTGGAGAGAGGCCTGATCGAGAGGG
>JAABKJ010014865.1:0-10028 GCA_011634705.1 Andricus grossulariae
ATCCTTTTTTTTTGGATTTAAATTATTTTTTTTTACTCAATAGTTTGAGCAATACAGTTGAATGTTCCACAGTTTTAGTTCAAAATTCATCTCCTCCGCGGTTGAAAATTTAACTATCCCGGTTGAAGATTCACCATTTCACTTTAAAATTCATCACTTTGGTTAAAATTGAATTATTTTGACGAAAATTCGTTTTTTTGTTGTTGTAAAATTAATTTTTTAATCTGAATATTCAAATATTCAATTTTTGGTTGAAAATTTATTTAAAATGTACCTAGTTAGTTTAAAACTTATCTTTTTTATTCAAAAATTCAAGTATTTCGTTGAAAATCCGTCTTTTTTGGTTAAAAATTAATGATTTTGGTTTTAAATTAATTATTTTTTTCTTGATAGTTTGAGCAATACAGTTGAATGTTCCACAGTTTTCTTTCAAAATTCATCTCTACCGCCTTTAAAAATTCAGCTATTCCAGTTGAAGATTTACCATTTTAGTTTAAAATTCATCACTTTGGTTTAAAATTGAACTATTTTGACGAAAATTCGTTTTTTTTTTGTTATTTGAAAATTTATCTTTTTTATTTAAAAATTCAAGTATTTCGTTGAAAAATCGTCCTTTTTGGTTCAAAATCAATTATTTTGGTTGAAAATTCAATTACTTGATTAAAACTTGAACTCCTTTGTTAAAAATTCATTTTTTTCATTTGATTTTTTTGAAATTAATTTTTTTAACTAAAAATGTAAGTACTTTGTTGAAATTTTTTTTTTTTTTTTTAAGTTGATTTGTTCCTAATTGATAATTCAAGCCATTCAGTTGAATATTCCACAATTTTATTTAAAAATTTATTCATCTCTTCCGCGGTTGCAAAATTAATTTGTCAAATTTTGGTCAACAAACAAATTTTATTTGAAAGTTTACCTAGCTATTTGAAAACTTATCTTTTTTATTAAAAAACTTAAGTATTTCGTTGAAAATTCGTATTATTTGCAGAAAATTAATGATTTTGGTTGAAAATTCATTTCTTATGTTGAAAATTTAATAATTTCGTTGAAAACTGAACGTAAATTAGCTGGAAATTGATCACTCAGTCAATTTCAATCAATTCTAATGAAAAAAAGTTAATTACACGTGAAATTGAAATCACTTTGATTATATCAACAGAAAAAAATGATTGGATTAGAATTTTTGGGATATTTGAATTTTTTCCCATAAAATCAGTGTTTGAGGCTGTACAAAAAATTTCGCATATGAAACTTCTTTTTAGTTCTACTGGACCTACAAATTCTACTATATTTCGTGGGAAGTATTTTTTCACTGTAAAAAAGGGTACCTGGATAAATCAACTTTTTTGTCCTGGAAAACCTGGAAAAGCCCTTGAATTTTTTTTAAAGAAACACTAGACAGCCTTGGATTATTTCAAAATACTTCAGAACATTTTTAAAGAGTCCGATAAATTTTCAATAGATTTCAAGAATTTGAAGGGATTTTCAAGATTTTAGGGTATTTTTAAAACTTCTAGGGCATTTTCAAGAGCTTTCAATTTAAAATATTTTAGGGAATTTTAAAAGATTCCAAGGAATTATTAACTAATTTCATTATTTTGTAGGGATTCAAAGTTTTAATAAAGATTTCACTTTTAAAAGATTTGACTAGATTTTATAATATTTTAAAATTTATTTATTTATTCACGAGAAGTGAGGTGTTTTGTAAGATTTCAAAGGGTTTAAAATATTGTAGGGAATCTTAAAAGATTCTCAGATTTTTTTTTATAGATTTCAATCATTTAAAGGGATTTCAAAGCGATTGCAATATTTTAGAATAAATAATTTTCTAGAATTTCGAAAGATATGGAACGATTTTACAGGATCGATAAGGTTTTAAAATATTCTAAAATATTTCACACGATTTTATAAGATTTCCAACCATTTCAATGATTTCAAGGGATTTTATATCTCTCAATATATTTTAATACATTTCCAGTATTTCGAGAAATATCATCACAGAATTTTACAGGATTTTATAATATTTTAGTGGATTTCAAAGAATCTATTTACGAGAAGTAAGGTACTTTGAAGGTTTTAAAAAATTTGAACATATTTGAAATTATTTTTTTGAATTTAC
This sequence comes from Andricus grossulariae, assembly GCA_011634705.1. NCBI lineage: Eukaryota > Metazoa > Arthropoda > Insecta > Hymenoptera > Cynipidae > Andricus > Andricus grossulariae. Next base: position 2,120 of record JAABKJ010014865.1, read on the forward strand.
CCTGCATTCTTATTAATTTATCCTGAATTCTTTGAATTCTTAAAAATTCTTAAAATTTTTTTTTAATTCACGTGAATTTTTCTGAATTTACTCAATTCTACTTAATTTAATGGATTTTTAAATTTTATTAATAATTTCTATTTAATTGATCCTAAGGATCAATTAATAAAATAATCAAGAGATTTGAAATATTTTAAGGTATTTTTTCAAATACTTTGGCATTTTCAAGACCTTTAAATTTTTTTAAAGGATTTCAAAAGATTTTAAAGGATTATAAATATTGTAGTTATTTGATTCGAAATAGTTTAGAAAATTTTAAAAGATTTCCAGAATTTGTTTTTTTTATTTCAATAGTTTGAAGAGATTTCAAAGACTTTGAAATATTTTAGGGTATTTTAAGATTCTGAGGCGTTTTCAAGAGACTTAAATAATTTTAAAGGAATTTCCAAGGGTTTTAATAATTTCAAGGGATTTTAATATTTTAATATTTTCATGGATTTCAAAGAATTTATGCACCCGAAGTGAGAAATTTCGTAGGGTTTCAAAGATTTGAAGAGATTTTAAAATATTTTTTGCAATTCATTTAGAATTCCTTCTGAATTCTTATTAATTCTTTTGAATTTTTCTAAATTCACTAAATTTTACTTATTTCAATGGATTCTTAAAATTTTTTGATTATAATTTGTCTTGAAGTCTTTTAAACTCACCTTAAACTCGTAGGGATGTCATCAAACTCATTTGAATGTCCTTTTAATTTTTCTCAACTCATTTTAAACTTACTCAATTCAATGCATTTTTTATATTTTTGAATTGTTTTCAATTTACTTGATTACATTTTAAAATCAGCTTGATTTTTTGAATGAATTTTATCCATTTTCTGGATTTTGGAATTATTTTGGAAAAATCCTTCTCATTTTCCCTCAATGCCACTGAATTCATTCAAATTTTACTGAAATCAATAGAATTTTATCGGGTTTTTAAATTATTTCTAATTCATTTTAATTCTTTCAAATTTGTTTGTAGTCATTAGTGACTTTTCGGTTATAAATTAATAGGCCTTCAAAGATTTCAAGAGATTCGAAATTTTTTTTTGGTATTCACCCAGAATTTTGATTAAGGCCATGCTTAAAATTTTTTTCACATTTTCTTCAAAACCAACTTACCTTCACACGAAACGCGATATTGATTCGGAAATTTGGGCAAATGAATATGAAGCACTAAGAAATGCGGGTCCGGTCCAAAATTTTTATAATTATGAAAAAAAAAAAACATTTTTTGCAACCAATTTTTGTTGTTGCTTTTTTTATAAAAATGTTAGACTTGGTGCTTCAAACTTAGTTCCCTGAAATTTCAACTCGATATTGCGTTTCTTGTGAACTTAAGTTGATTTTGAGAAAAATTAAGATATTTTTTTTGAGGTTACTCTCACATGGCCTTAATTTGCCTCGAATTCTTTGGAATTCCCTTGAATTTTTCTGAGCTCATTTCAATGTTACTGAAGTCAATGAAGTTTTTTTACATGTTTAAATTGTTTTTTATTCATTTGATTTTTTTTTAATTCTCCTTGATTTTTATGTTTTTCATCAAATTCTTCTCATTTACCTTAAATCCTTCTAAACCTGTTCCAATTTCACGATAATCAATGGAATTTTTTTTATTTCAAAACTTTTTTTAAAAATAAATTTGAATTCTTTTGAATTTAATTTGAACTGCTTTGAAATCTTATGAATTTATTCTAAATTTATATCACTTTGAGCAATTCGACTATTTGGTTGAAAATTTGATTAATTTGTTGAAAATGCAACTATTTTGTTGAAAATTCGTCTTATTTTTGGTTGAAAGTTATGGTATTAACGGAAAATTCAACTATTCTATTTTTGGTTGAAGATGTATCTTTTTAAGTTCAAAATTTAACTATTTTGTTGAAAATTCATGTTTTTTAGTTGAAAATTCAAGTGATTGGTTGAAATATCATGTGGTTTGTTGATAATTGTTTTTTTTTGTAGAGAATTACCCATCTCAGTTAAAAAATTAACTACTTTGTTGGAAATTGAACTGGCTGGTTGAATGTTAAACTATTTGCTTCAATTTTTTTTGTAAGATTCATCATTTAAATTAAAAATTTATATGTTCAAGTCAAAATTAAATTATTTTGCCCAAAAAATTCGTTCATTCGTTTGAAGAATGAGTTTTCTTGACGAAAATAATATTGAATTTATATATTTTGCTGAAAACTCATCTATTTTAGTAGAAGTAAAATTAATATTCCATTTTTTGTTTAAAATTGAGATTTTAAATTGAAAATCGATCTTTTTTGGATAAAAATTCATGTATTTTGTTAAAAATTTGTCTTTTTAGTGGAAAATTGATATGATTTGGTTAAGGATTCAACTATTTTACTGAAAAATGGTCTCCTTTAGTTGAATAAAACTTTTTTTGAATTAACCTTGTTGAAAATTCATATTTTCAGGTTAAAAATTTTACGGCTTCACGAAAAATTCGTCTTTTTTGCTTGAAATTTCAACAATTTAGTAGAAGATGAAACGATTTCGTTGGAAATTAACTTTTATGTCGAAAATTAATATTTTTGCTTGAGACTTCAACTGTTTTGTTAGAAAATACAACTATTGATTTGAAAATTTGAAATGTAAAATTTAAATTCATTTATTTGTGTAGAAAATTAATCTTGGTTGTTGGATTATTTTTGATGTTAAATAGTTGCGACCAGTGAGGTTGAGTAACCAAAATATTAGTTTTACTTCAAAGAACTGATCAATTTTTTAAATTAACTAATTAAAACTATAATTAAATTATAATATCAATCCACTAATTGATTAATTAAAAATTGATCAGTTGATCAAATCAAATTTAACATCTCGATTGCTTTTTTGTTGAATATTCACAATTTTGGTCTTATTCAATTATTTAGTAAAAGATTCGTCTCTTTAGTTACATTCAACTGGTTGAAAATTATTTGTTTTTTGTTTTTGAAAATTATTTTCTGAAAACAGAAAATTTAGCGATTCAATTTTTGGTTAAAAATTAATTTTTTTAGACGAAAATTGATCTTTCCTGATTCAAAATGAACTTTTTGTCAAACATTTTTCTATTTCGGTTTAAAAAGTCAACTCTTCTCTATAACTTGAAACTTTTAACTTGAGACCTAAACTATTTCGTTGAAAATTCATCTAATTTGATAGAAAATTTATCTTCTTTGTTGAAAATTCATCTGTTTGATTTAGGATTCTTCTATTTTGTTAAAATTCCTCTTCTCCAATTGAATTTAAATGGTTGACAATTTTTTTTTTAAATAAGTTTTTGAAACTGAAAATTTCACTATTTCCTTTTGGGATTGAATCTTATCTTTTTAGTTAAAAATTCATTTATTTAAAAAAAGTCGTTGGTGGAAAATTATTCCTCTTTGTTGAAAATTCATCTATTTGGTTGATGTTTCTACTATTTTGTTTAAAATTCGTCTTTTTTTGTTGGATGCAACTGGTTGCCAATCACTTTTTTTTGGTTGAAAAGTAATTTTTTAATCTGAAAATTTAAGTATTCCCTTTTGGGTTCGAATCTTATCCTTTTAGATGAAAATTCATGTATTTTGTTGAAAAAAACGTCTTCGGTGGAAAACGATTCTTCTTTGTTGAAAATGTATCTTTGAAGGTTGAAGATTCAGATATTTGGTAAAAAAGTAAACCATTTTGTTCAAAGTTTAATTATTCTTTAGAAAATTCAATTATTTAGTTATAGTCATATTGTTGTCGAAAAGTGAACTTTTTTGTTGACAATTCGTTCTTTTGGGTTGAGAATTCATATTTTATGTCAGAAAAGTAATTATTCTTCTTCAAAAATCTTTTTCTCTATGCTAAACTGGCAAAGATTAAAGGTCAGAAGTAACCTTTTGTAATCAGAAGAGTTATCTTTCAGTAATAAAAAAATATTAAAAAACAACATTAGGACAACATTAGGACAACATTATGAAGCCAACGTACTTTATTATTATTGATTACCTTTTTATATATAGCCTGATTTATTTATACCCTATTCTTCTTATTATTGTGAGGGTTCAGGCCACAGAAGCCCCTGACGCTTGAGTAATCCTGTTGCATCCTCTTGTAGGCATAGGCTACAGAGGACGCTATGTGCAGGCTTTATCTTATCTCTGTGATAGCCGAGGATTCCATGTCCTATAAACATTTATTTTGAGACCTTGCTTTCGTTCCTACTGAGTTTGCGTATTTCCTAACCTCGATTAGATTTTAAATTTAAACCCATGAGTGCCTGTCTGCAACCACGAAGTAGTATAAGGAGACCCCACTCCCATGCGGCCTTTGGAAAATTTGGACGCATAGATTCGGATTTAGTTAGTTTGCATCGTTCGCAGCGCCTCTTGCGGAAAAGCGTTGAAATACAAGATTTACAAATGGCGGCGCCAATAGTGTAAGTCGGGTGTAAAGAAACACACACATGCTTGTCCTAAAACACAGATTTGACGAATGTGTGTCCCTGCAGGTATTAATGTCTGTATACATGCATGCATGTTCCCGCAAGAGGTGCTACGAGCAATGCAAACTAACCAAATCCGAATCCACGCGTCCAAATTTTCCGGGAGTGGGGTCTCCTTATACTACTTCGTGTAAGCAACCGTACATCTAGCACCATATTTTTTTCTTCTCTCATCGACAGAGGGTCTAGTACTCGGCTCGGTGCTGCCACCTACGATTAGTTTTGCACCATGAACCTCGTCAAAGATATATCTTTAACCTCGTTGGTGCCATTTCCCCTCAGCCCTCTACAATGAAGTGAGAATGCGAAAATCGTCTGCTATTTTTGGTGTTGCTTTAATTTTTCCCATGTGACGAGGACGGGGAGGACGAGTGTGGGTGTCCGGTGTCCATCAATTGTTTTTGGGGAAAATTTTGCCGTAAAATATATCAAAATGTCTAAATCCGGACGTATGAAAATGATAAAAAAAGTGATGGAGAAGGTAGATCACTCCTCAAAATTAAGAACAAATATTTTGGCTGGAATGGCTACACCATCTCCTCCCCTGGGACCACAACTTGGTCAGGTTAGGATTTTTCCATTTTTCATCATTTTTATACCAGGTTGTAATAGTAATATGTGTAATAATGTTTTACTGGTTTTAACATTTAAGTGCAAGGTAAACTAGATGTATGCTGATTCAAGCGAATTGTCGCAAGTTTAACATTCTTTTTTTCAACACAACAAAATTCCTCTCTTCCTGTCATAACCTCAGAAACATTTATTTTCTGATCGTGGTAAAGTTTTTGGGAACGTTGAGGATATTTCGAATACTTTTAAAAATCATTTTTAATGAATCTATCGATGTTAGAGAATTAATTTTTATAATATATTACTCAGATATTATCACAAGATTATACATAAAATTAGCTTTTTCATTTAATCAATTTGTCTGCATTGTTTTGTAAGCTTTTTAACGGGTTGTAATAAGCGAGGTGTGTAATTTTGTGAAACTCAAATCTTTATGTGAAGAACAAAATTAGAATTACAATTCAAAATTTTTAAATAAGACACGTAGAAGGTGTAACTTCTGATTTTTTTCAAGGTACATTAAAAAGTTAAGCATTTAATTGAAATGTACTCACCATAAATGTGCTTTATATTCTTAAATTATAGAATCAGATTTTAATGTTTCACAATAACATTTTTATAACAATTTTATATGTTAATGCAGTTTTTTTTCCTAGTAGTAGTAAGAAATGTTAATATATTTTTAGGATTTCTGAAGCATGAATTACTGTAGTAAACAATTTTTCCTTACTGTCTAATATGTATTCATATTTCACCAACTATTGCGCAAGTTAAGAATTTCGAAAAATCACATTTAAATTCTTCAAAATGATATTTTTATTTAAAGACTTAAAATTTGTCTTCTATTACATTCTTTCTTATTATTAATAAGATTCCTGTTTTATTTCTATTTTGTAAACTACATTTGAAGAACTTCTAGTAATAAATTTAAAAAAATTTGAATTCAAGTAGATTGAAAAAAAGTTTCAACGTGAAAGTAAAAGATTGCTATTGCTTCACCAGATGAAGAATCTCCTAATCCAAATTAATGTAAAAATAATAAATTCCGAGCAAATTAAGGCTCAAATTTTGGTCGTGCTTTTAATGAATTTTTTCGGCTGAAATTTAAACTGTGGAGTACAACACATTGCATTAGATACGAATGTTATTTTTGGTGGCGAAAAAGCATTCGGTATATTTGAGAAAAGGTGAACGCTTAATTTTTGCCAAAGAAAAATGCTAATAGTTGAAAACACACATTTCAATGTGTCAAATATATAGTATGACCTATAACATTAGCCTGTCTAATTTTCATCCACTTAAACAATCTTTGTGGCTCACGTTAATCTTTCAAAAGTATAAGAATAATTTTTATTATAAATTTTGGTTGAGCATTGTCATAATTATTTTGATTTGAAAGGTATATTCTCGATCATTATATGCTGTTGCTGGTATAATATTTAAAAGAACAAAGCGATTTTTATGCTGTTGCTGGTATAATATTTAAAAGAACAAAGCGATTTTTACAAGTACAAGTCTTATCAATATCGTACAGAAAAATATTAAGCGGTCTATATGCTTTACTGCTTAAATATTTGAAATTAACAATATACTGACATTGTTTTAAACTACATTTTCAGAGAAACATAAACATAGCCGCTTTTTGCAAGGATTTTAACGAAAGAACGAAAGATATTAAAGAGGGAATTCCAATACCATGTCGAATAAAGGTGAATGCGGACCGAACTTACGAATTAGTATTGCACAATCCACCTGCAACCTACTTTTTAAAACAAGCTGCTGGAATTTCGAGAGGAACAATGCAGCCAAGTACGTCTTTTAATATTATTATAGATTTATTTATTATTATAGAATATATAATATGATAGATTTTGGCGCGTATCTGGCCCAAAAAATATATTTGAGTTATTAGCCGGGGTTGGTACAAAAACCTGGTTTCAAAAATACATGACTGTTCCGTCTATTTTGAAAAAAATTCCAGATTAACTTTTTTTAATCCAGTCAATTATAGTGAATTTCAACACACTCTACTATACGCAAACTAATTTATCAAAAAAAAAATTTACAATTAGTAATCAATGCAAATCCGAGTGAAAACAATTTTAAAGACCAACTACAACGTTCTATGAAAACATCGTTTTAACGGATGGTGTATGAAAATTATAGATTTTGTAATATTTGAGTCGCCGGGTGCAAGAACCAGCCCGACGCTCGAAAACGCGTAAAAGCATTGTCCGATAGTCTCAAAAAAAGAAAATTTTCAAAATCGAAAAATCAATTTTTTGAAAATGTAGAATTGTAGAGGATATTAAACTTTTTCCTAATAGAATTTCACTTGCCAAATGTTTGTTTTTAATAATAAAAACAAAATATTTAAAAAAAAGTTGCTCCCTGATTTAATTAAGTGTTAAAACTTAAATCGTTCAACTCGGCCAGATATTATTGAAAGGAATTCATATTTGAAGGACATATTAAAAATACTCTAGCGATGCCTAGAAAATCATGAAAAAGTTAACAATCGCTTATTTTTTAATAACGTTTAATTGCAAAATGGGGTCAATGGATAATTGTGTTTTCTTGGTTTCGTCGGTAAAAAGTATATAGATAACTTCGACTTTCAAACAACTTCCAGTGAGTGATTTGTTCAGCAATATTGAATGAAGTTTTTTGGAAAATTTCATATCGATTCGTGAAAAATTGACTGAGATATTCAGATTTGGAAAAAGTACTCGACGTCTGTCCGCGCTTTTTGTCCACGGTTTTTGTTCACAATATTTACTTTTTCAAAAAAATAGTAGTGTCCAGACGTCCGTGTCCATTTTCTTTACGT
>JAABKJ010014866.1:0-10028 GCA_011634705.1 Andricus grossulariae
AATGGAGCCTATTCATTGTGACATACGAAAACTGTGTATTTGTTTATAAAAATTGTTTAAATAATGCTGCCAAGCAGCAGATATTTTCAAATAATCATAATTAGGCATACATTTCTCTCATATTCTATATAAAAACTGTGAATTTCAAACAACTAACCACTGCAAATCACAAAAAATGGCTTTTGTTCATTAATTTTTTTGAAAATTATAAACAATTTTTTTTCTCACTGTAGCCTATTTGAAGCTATTGCTAGATAGTAATTACACTGACTTAAGCTCTTCTTTAGTCGATTTGCAGATCTTACAAAAAAGGAACATCTGAAAAGTTAGGATAAAAATATTTTTTATTAAGGCCATGTGACCAGCTTCCTACCTTACCGACACTTTTTTTATTTGCAAACTTATTTTCACACGAATAGCCACTTCGAGTTGAAAAATTGGTAAAACAAATAAGAAGCACTAAGAAACGCAGCTCTGGTCCTAAATTTTTATAATTATGAAAAAAGCAGAAAAAAAAATTATTTAAAAAAAAAACTTTTTTCATAATTATAAAAATTCTAGACCAGAGCCGCGTTTCTTAGTGCTTCTTATTTATTATCCTAAATTTTCAACTCGATGTGGCTATTCGTATGAAAATAAGTTTACAAATAAAAAAAGTGTCGGTAGGGTAAGAAGTCAATCACGTGACCCACTCGTCACATGGCCTTAAGTAAAGAAGACTATTATAGATATTATTACAGATTTTTAAGCAAAAATGTATGGATTTTCTTTTCACTCGTTTTTCTTTTACAGAGTTGAGTAAAAATAATAAAATATTGCTTACTAAGGTATGTAAGGGAATAATTCTCATGGATGAGAGAGATCACGGTGGTCTTTACGAATAACTGTGAAATTGAAATCGGTGCGTGTCGATAAGTATTTGCGGCAGCGGCACCCAGGATCTGTAATTAGGACCAATGAGTTTGAGATATTTTAAACATCGCGACTTTTTATGAGTACTTGCCTCACGGAAATATCTATCTTTGAATGATCTGGCTCGAAAGATAATCACCGGCAATCACACCCGTCGTCGGTCAAGTGAGCGTGTAAACGAACCGGCAGATGCGCATTTTTTTATGTCTCATCAAAAATTTCTCATTACCTTACAAGTTTGAAAACAAATTTTTTGGCACTTCGAGAAGTGAAAGTCTTTCACGCTTCCACAGAAAAAACGAAATATAAACTTTACATCAATTCCAGGTGGAAGGTTCGCTGCAACAAAAATTAACCGTGCCCGTTAAACTTTACACGAATCAAAGATAAATTTCCTATTTTTAACCTTGCCTTGATAATCTTTCGCCTTATAATGGCCATCATAAATTAATTAAATTTTAAAGTTAATTAAAGTTAAATTGAGTATATCACGCCTAAGAGCTGTGAAAATAAATAACTCCCTATTGTTGAAATTATTAGAAAATACTGTTCTACCGGTGGTATTTGGAACTACACTGGAACTTGAATTTGTGCGCGGTATAGGGCATGTCCCGCAGTGATCTTCAACCTAAATCCAGGGACTTCGAACGTAAACAGGCAAGGCCGCATGAATCATTTCTATTGGTTTTGGGGGCATGACGCTACCTGATGCAACTAACTAACGCGCTGAGAGTGCGGACCTCATGCTGTTTGTCACGCTTGACTGAGCACCACCTCTCTTTCGGTTCCGGGCTCCCCGCACCTCCAAAATGCTGAGGCCATTAATAGGGAAATGACTTTTCTACCATAAAAGATGAATTTTTCAACAAACAGTTGAATTTTCAACCAAAAAAGATGACTTCAACAAGGTGTTTAAGTTTTTAATCTACAAAGATGAACTTTCAACTAAAAAGATTAATTTTCTACCAAATGATGAATTTTTAACAAAACAAATCAATTTATCAATAAAATAGTTGAACTTTCAACTAAAAAAGTTTGCAAATAAATATGGAATAGGGTAATTTCCACTTTAAAAAAAATTAATTTTCAACCAGTCGAATTCAACGAAAAATTAAGAATTTTTAACAAAATGGTTGAATCGTCAACCAAATAGATGAATTTTCAACAAAGAAGATTTTTTTTCTGTACAAAAAGAGGAATTCTTAACAAAAGAATTAAGTTTTCAAGCCATAAAGTCCAATGTTGTAAAAAAAAACAGTTGAATTTTCGACCAAAAAATATGACTTCAACAAAATAGTTAAGTTTCAACTAATAATGTTTTCCAACAAAAATAGAATAGTTAAATTTCCAGCTTAAGCAATTATTTTCAACATCAGAAAAGACGAATTCTCAACCAATCGAATTCAACAAAAAATGAAGAATTTTTAACAAAATAGTTGAATCGTCAAGAAGATTAATTTTCTACAAAAATGTTGAATATTCAACCAAAAATATGAATAAAAAAAATTAATTTTCTACCAAATGTTTTAATTTTCAATCAAAAAGACGTTTTTTCAACCAAAAATACGTATTTTCAAGCAAAAGGATTAATTTTCTAACAAAAAGACGAATTTTCAACTAAATAGTTGAATTTTCAACTAGAAAATATGAATTTTCCACCAAAATGGATGAATTTTTAACAAAAAAGTTACATTTTCAACCAAATGGTAGATTTTTTAACCAAACGAAATGAATTCCGAAGAAAAATATAGTAGCAAACTTTTCAGTTAAAATTAATGACATTTTATCCTTATTGAGTTCTCTTAATTCAGTTTGCATATAAGCGAAAAAAAGAGAAAAAGGTGAAGTATCTTGATAACAGGGGAAAAAGGGGAATAGGGGAAAGCGTGTGAAGTCTGAAATATGAAAGTGATTTTGAAACTTATTAAGTTATTACTGAACTGTACCGTTGCCAAACGTAGTTTTTATTGTGATCCCCCCTCCCCACCACTCTCAAATTGGTAACGTAGTTTATGGACGGCTCCCTATAAAGCAAAAAAAAACTTTTCGTAAGGCGAAAGCCGTAAAGTAAATTCTCTTTGCTCGAAAATAAATTGGAATTTGGAGTCGAGAGATCTTTCTTTCACCGTGAAAGCCTTGACCTTCTTTGCGAGAAACGCTGCAGCAGTCCTCATTACTTTTGGTACCGATGCGAAATCTCTTTTTCGCCCACTTGTTGATATATTTACGAACTGCATCGACAACGACGGTCGGCGTCGAACCGAACTGGTGCCATGACCCAAATACGGGCTGCGCAATATCATCACACCGAGGGGGGCAAAGAACCATCCAGGGCCTCCAACGCATAAAATCCACGATCGAGAATACCATTGCGCAAAACCCGAGACGAATCATGTCCTAAGTTGCGTGCAATTTAAGCTCGTGAAACAAGATGCTATCGCGGGTACATTGCAAGGCTGCGTTTTTTATTGCTATACGAGGGAAATCAAATTGCCCAGCGGAATATTTACATGATGTGTCTCAAGTTACGAGCAAATAAAATGTAATGGGTTACGTATTCATGCGCAATTCTTTTTGTTTTGCTTTGACTTTCATCAATATAATGAGACCCCCATTTAGCAGAAAATATATTCCAGAAGAGGTGGAATTCGTTTTGGTAATGCGATAAGCTGAATATTCACAGTTGTAAGTTAAATGGTGAGAGTTATAATTGACAACTGGGAGTTAAACGAAAAAATCTCGGAAATTAAATGATTTTCGATTTATGCAACATATAATAAGGGGTCAGTGGAAGTAAGGTTACGAACTTGGGTAACTTTTAGTATGTCTCGTCCCGGGAAAAGGCGATGGTAGTGTAGCTGATTTGGTGGTAGCGGTGGGATTGTCATTTATACCAATACCATTGTATTGCATTTCGGAAAAATTGCAAAAATTGCGGATGTAACAAGTTCATTTCCCGATGAGAAATTTGATATTCACTTTCATATTTCAGAATTCATACTCTTTCCCCTATACCCCTCTTTTCTTTTATCTATTATTTATCTATTCCATTTTTGGTTGACAGTTTATCTTTTTTAGTTAAAAATTGAATGCTTTGGTTGAAAACTTATATCTTTTAGTTGAAAATTCAACTATTTGTCTGAAAATTGACGTCTTTTGTTGAAAATTCGTTTTTTTTTTGCTGAGAATTAATTTTTTAAACCGAAAATGTAACTGTTCCATTTTTGGTTGAAAATTGATATTTTTAATTAAAAATTGACCTCTTCTAGTTAAAAATGGAACTATTTGCTCGAAAATGCATGTAATTTGTTGAAAATCCGTCTTTTTAGTAGACAATTAAACTACCTGTTTAAAAGTTCGGAAAACATTTTTTTTAGTTAAAAATTCAACTATTTAGTTGAACATTCATTTATTTTGTTGAAAATGAATCTTCTTGGTTGAAAATTCAGCTATTTCGTTAAAAAATCAACTATTTTTTTGAAAGTTTAATTGCTTTCTTAAAAATTAAACTATTTTGTTAAAGTCATCTTTTTTGGTCTAAAATTCACTAGTTTTGTTAAAAATACGTACTTTTGGATTAAAAATTCATTTTTTATGGTTAAAAAGTCATCTTTGTTGGTTCAAAATTCGTCTTTTGTTGGTTTCAAATTCATCTTTTGTTGGTTCAAAATTCATCTTTTGTGGATGATAATAAACTGTTTGTTGAAATATTCAACTGTCTTCTAAAAAATTCGTCTTTTTGACTTGAAAATTCAACTATTTGGTTGAAAAGGCAACTGTTTTTGGTTGAATTTTGTTTGAAAATTCCACTGTTTCGTTAAAAATTCGTCCTTTTGGATTGAAAAGTCATCTCTTATGGTAGAAGAGTCATCTTTCTTAGTTGCAAATTAATATTTTTGTTGAAAATTCAACCGTCTCTTTGGTTTGAAAATGTATCTATTTGGTTAGTTCAACTATGATGTTAAACATTTGGTTCTTTTGCTTGGAAGTTCAACCATTTGGTTGTGAATGCAACTGATCTGTTGAGCATTAATTTTTTGTTGTTGAAAATTCATCTTTTTGGGTTGAAAATTCATCTCTTTTGGCAGTATATTAATCTTTTTTGGTTGAAAATGAGTTCAATGTCGAGATACAAATACGGCCTTCAAAGAAGGGGTGTCGGGGGTGGGGTAAAAATAGCAAAAAATTTGTATATGCTTAAATTTCTGAACGTTCAAATGAATTAATTTTGTAATTAATTGGTTTTTAAACTATAAAACAGTACAAAAACAGTGATTTATCACATTGAAATTAATGCAATTATAAATTAAACTTATAAAGCATATTTTTATTTGATAATGGAAACAATATTTCTGGTTAAAATACAATTGAGAACATATGTTTCGTTCATTTGAACGTTCAGAACTTCAGGTGAATAAAATTGGTAACGTATTTTAGGGGCGGCCCCGAAGCTTAAGGTTGATAGTTATGAACTAAAATTTTAAAGTTATAACTTTATTAGTGGGAGTTATAACTTAAATATTGAGAGTTAAAAGCAAAGATTGAGCTAAGGTATGAAAAATTGGATATTTTGTAATGTTGGAAATGTGAGATTAGGAAATGTGACAAACTTGTATGGAAGCTTATGAGTTGTAAGCAAAAAAGTGTGATTAATAAGCTATAAATTCAGAGTAGTTCTCCGGAGTGATATATTTTTTTATCCCATAATTATCAGTGAAAAGAGTCACGTTAATCATTAGTGGTTGTACTTTGATTTGATTTATATGGGAGGAGTAATCTACGCATACTTGAACGGCTTCGATCGCCCTTGTACAAATCTATAGTGATTTAATTATAGAGCGTAACTGAAAGTCATATCAAACGTGCCCCCATAACGCAAATCATCTCTTCAGAAAAATTGAATTATCTCTATTCGACAATCTCTCAAAATTAAATTTCTTCGCGCATAAGTTACTCCTTGTGCTCCTTTTATTTATAACCAGTAAATTCTACTCTTGTTATTTAATTTTGTTGAGCAATCGTAATTAACAATATAACAGGTTCTCTCAAATTAAACCTGAAGTGTAAAGACAGCTTTATTACCCTGTCATGCTATATGCACTCCTTATTGCTTCCAAGGTTGTTAACAACGAGCAAAAATAATTTCTGCAGGGTCTAAAAAGTGACATTGAAACTTGAAAGACAGTTTGTGGAAATTAAGAAAGTATAGATTTTTCGTTAAGTATTTCTTCCTTTATTTTTGTTTTTAGTTTAATTTGATGTTCGAGTGTATTTTAATGCAAGGTTAATTGAAGGGTGGCAGTATATAACTAAAACTAGATATCCAATATTTCTAAAAAAATGGGTTTATTGCATATAAAATTCATTAAAAATCAAACACACGTTGTTTGAAAAGGATTAGTTCGAATTCTCATTCTTTAACATAGTGTACAAAAATTTAATTAAAATTTTAGTTTAAATTTTTGGGTAATAATTCAACATCGCAATAATTTTTGTCTTCCCTTCAATATCGATATTTCTTGAAATTATTATCGCGTATTAAAAACAAGAATTTCTTTCTTTATAAGTTTCTCAGCCAAAAATTGTCATCTCGTTGCTGTCAACCAAATAAATGTATTTTCAAACAAAGAAGATTAATTTTTTACCGAAAAAGACTAGTTTTCAACAAAATAGTTAAATTTTCAACTAAAATAATGAGTCTGGAACAAACAAAATCGAGAAAAAAAATTAATTTTCAGCAAAAGAGTTCAACATTCAACCGCATAGATGGATTATCAAATGTTTGTTTTTGTTTTTCTCTCAACATCAGCGTCAACATCACAATCAGCATTCTCACATCTCGGGTGCAAGTTTAAAGTTGGTGAAAAATTGAAAATTCGGTTTTGAGTCGCTCCCAAAAGCCAATTTTCAAAACCGGTGAAATTGTATCCTCACAATTCTTCGACGATTTAATCGGAATTGGCTAAATTTTGTAAATCAAACCTTTTCAACCCTCATTACGAAACTCAATATCTTGGCATGAAGGGTTTTTATTTGTTGTTTTAACTGAATATTTCGTTTTTTATCGCAGTCGACAGACGGGCCTGTTCCAATTTGTAGTGAGTGTCCCTTTGAGATTGTCAACTGACGCTGACACATATGTTTCCTCGAAACTGGACAACTTTTTCTAATCAAATTTTTTTAGCTTAAATCAGCAACACTTTAGCTCGGGAGTGGACTTTGATTTTATCTTAAAAAAGTGATTTCGATTGTACAAAATGTTTTTTGGCTCTCCTGAAAAATTCCGATTTTGTTGGTTATCTAGAATATTGTCCACCTTTTTTATTCTATTGAAACTTATTTTCTTCAATGCTATATTTAATTTGCTATAAGTTTTTATGTTATTATACTTGTGTCAATTACACGGAGTAAAATTTGGCATTATAATATTTATTTTTACAAGAGTTCGATGGCAATCTAGGATATAGTCGAGAACGTAAACAGTCAGGGCCGTGTAAACACTGACACTGAACTTGCTTAATGTGACGCAACGTGACGCAGTTAACCAGCTAGGCCGTTATTATCGCTACGCTACTAAAGGCACATCCCCCTTTACGGTCCCGCGGCTTCTCTCATCTGAAGCCGCCGCGCGGCGCGGCGTGAGTTCTCGGAAAGCTCAAATCAAGTTTCTTCTATCCAAGTTCGAATGTAATTGCCACAGTGATAGGAATAAATACTTTTTCTTCGTCAATTATAAATATACTCCAAACTTAATAATTTCCATTTAGAGTTGGCAAGATTAATATTTTCGATAGCAATTGAAGTGAGGAAAAAGTGATATTCATAAATTAAATAATAAAGACAAATTGCAATAACTAGCAGTTCAAATAACATAAGTTGTAAAATATGTTAGAGAAATTATGATTTTCAATGGGAAGGAATATATATATGAAACAGGGAATGGGATTTTTTTTATTTTACCCTCCCGACCATGGGAGTTTTTCCTATTTTCTTTGGAAAAAATTAGAAATACTTAGATTGAGCATAGGAAGAATGTCTTTTCTATAGTGTTTTCTAGAGATTATAGAAACTTTCTTTTGGTATAAGTACAATTATTTAAGCATTTATTATTATATTCCAATAAACTTAGTAGCTTCACAGTTTAATATTCACAATAGTAATTCTTGAAATAGTGACGCTCTATCCTGGCTTGCTATCGTCTTATTGTAAAAAATAAATATAATATCAAATGTTACAACCAAAAGTTTCTCCGTGTACTAATTGTTCTCTTATTTTTATTTTTCAGGTTCGTGTTCTTGCATTTGAAACATGGGTTGAAAATACAAGTATGTATTATAAATTTATTCCTAATTGTAAGACATTTTCCGATTAATGTCTGCTTCGTTGAGTTATTGAAAGACATAGTTGAAAGTCAACGACTCTTATTTTCTCTTTCTTTCTCTTTCTTTAGCTCAAGGAGGTACTTTACCTTTACCACATTTATCTTATTGTCGACACAGGTCAACTAGTATTCCGTCTTGTGTACTGACTAGTTTTGCGGTGAAGTGACCTCAAATCGATTCCAAAGCCGCGAGCAGTTGAACACAATATTCTTGTTAAAATTTCATGATATCGACCCACAGAACAAGCCAGACAAGAAAATTATACATTTCATCCTCAATTGCACGATAGGTACTTTACAAAAGATTTTCTTTTCAAGAGAATTTATATTCAAATAAGTGTTTCTCTTCAATTTGATAAAAGTATATTTTTTTATTTATTGCAGGTTTTTTGAAAATTTAAAAAATTGTATGGAAGAAATTGGCAATGTTCTTAATAAGTTCCGGGAAAAGTAAGAAATTTTGAAAACAAAATTTCAAAAGTGGGGTAATTTCTGTAGGAAGCACTTTGAGTAGCTTTCAAGAAAAATAAATTAAGAATTTATAAATTTCAATTTGAAATTATTATATTCCATTTATAAAATATTATATATTAAAAATGCAGACTTACTTATTTTACTTACTTTTTGGTTGAAAAGTCTACTATTTTATTTTTGGTTCAGAATTCATCTAGTTTGGTTAAAAAGTTTAATTATTTTGTTGAACATTCGTCCTTTTGGGTTGAAAAATAAACTATTTTAGTAGAAATTAAATCTTCTTTGGTTAAAATTGCAACTTTTTGGTTGAAAATTAATCTGTTTTGGTTGAGGATTCCACTATTTTGTTGAAAATTAGTCTTTTTTGGCTAAATTTAACTGCTTTTAAAATTTAAATTACAATCTTTCTTCGTTGAAATATCAACTGTTACATTTTACGTTGAGAATTCAGTTTTTGTAGTTTAATTACTTTTTTTCCTGAAGGTTCATAATTTTATTTCAAAATTCATGTTTTTGGTTAAAAATTAAATTATTTTGTTAAAATTTTATCTTTCTTTTTTTGAAAATTCTACTACTTGGTTGAGAGTTAAAGTACCTTGTTAAAAATTAATTTTTTTAAAAGATTCACCTATTTGGTATAAAATATAAATATTTGTTGAAAATTCGTGTATTTTGATGAAAATTTATCTTTTTGGGTAAAAAATTAATGTTCTTTGTTGGAAAATCATCTTTATGTTAAACTTTCATGTATTTTGTTGAAAATTGGTCTTTTTTGGTAGAAAATTAATCTTCTTGATTGAAAATTCATCCTTGTATGTTGAAAATTCAGCTATTTGGTTAAAAGTTAAATTATTTTGTTAAAAAGTTAGTTATTTTGATAAAAAGTTTAATTTGGCTTGTTAAAAAGTAATCTCTTTTTGGTCGAAATTTCAACTGTTTTATTGAATATTCGTCCCTTTGTCTTGAAAATTTAACTATTTTTTGATCAAGTTTAGTCTTTTTTTATTGAAAATTCGACATTTGGTTGAAAATTCAGCGATTTAGTTACAAGTTTAACTACTTTGTTGAAAAATCTTCTCTTATGCTTGAAAGTTCAACTGTTTGGTAAAAACTTAATTTCTTGTTGTTGAAAATTCATCTTTTCGAGTCTAAGGCCATGTGACGAGTGGGTCACGTGATCGGCGTCCTACCTTACCGACCCTTTTTTTATTTGTAAACTTATTTTCACACGAATAGCCACATCGAGTTGAAAATTTGGGAT
>JAABKJ010014867.1:0-10028 GCA_011634705.1 Andricus grossulariae
ACAATTTGGTTGAAATTTTTTTCTTTCCTGACTGAAAAATCTTTTTTGATTGAAAAAAAACTATTTTATTGAAAATTCATCTTTTTCGCTTGAAAATTCAACAATTTGTTTGAAATTTTTTTCTTTCTTGATTGAAAAATCTTTTTTGACTGAAAAAAACTATTTTTTTGAAAATTCGTCTTTTTGGCTTGAAAATTCAACAGTTTGGTTGAAATTTTTTTATTTTCTGACTCGAAAATGTATTTTGATTCTAAATGTAACTATTTTATTGAAAATTCGTCCTTTTTGGTTCAAAATTCAACAATTTGGTTGAAATTTTTTTTTGTCTTGACTGAAAAATCTATTTTGATTGATAAAAACTGTTATCTTGAAAATTCTTTTTTTTTTTGTATTTAAAATTGATTTGTTTGTTTGTTTAAAAATTCATAATTTTATTTGAAAACTCATCCGTTGAGTTGAAAATGTAACTATTTTATTCAAAATTCGTCTTTTCTGCTTGAAAATTAACTTTTTCGTTGAAAATTTATCTTTTCGGATTGGAAATTCCACAATTTGGTGGAAATTTATTTTCTTTTGACTCAAACATGTATTTTTATTGTAAATGTAACTATTTTATTGAAAATTCGTCCTTTTTGGTTGAAAATTCAACTATTAAGTTAAAAATGAACTTTTTTGTTGAAAATTCAAATGTTTTGTGGAAATTTCATCTTTTTAGCTTGAAAAGTCCAAAATTTGATTGCATTTTTTTTATGGACTGGAGAATCTTTTTTTATTAAAAAAAACTTTTTTTTTTTAAATTCGTCATTTTGGTTGAAGATTTATCATTTTAATTAAAAACTCATCTGTTTGTTTGAAAATGTAACTGTTTTATTGTAAATTCGCCTTTTTTGATTGAAAATTTAACCATTTAGTTGAAAATTACCCTTTTTTTTTAAATTAATCTATTTTGGTTGATGATTCTACTATTTTGTTGAAAATTCGTCTTTTTGGGTTTGAAAAATCAACTGTTTATAAATAAATCGCCTTTTTGGATAAAAAATTAATTTTTTGTTCTGTTGAAAGTTAATTTTTTTAACTGAAAATTTAACTATTCCATTTTTATCTGACAATTCATATTTTTTAATTGAAAATTCATATATTTTTTCAAAATTCTTCATATTTGGTTGAAATCTTTTTCCATTAAAATTCAACTATTCCAGATGAAGCTTCATCATTTTAGTTGAAAATTCATCTTTTCGGTAACAAATTTAACTATTCTAGTTAAAGAATCATAATTTTAGTTTAAAATTTATCTTTTTGGTTGAAAATTAATTTTTTGAACTGAAAATTTAACTATTCCATTTTTGGTTTAAAATATCTGTGTATAAGAGACAGCAACTATTTGGTTGAAAATTTGCCTTTTTTAGTTAAAAATTCATGTATTTTGTTGAAAAACCGTTTTCTTCTCGTCGAGAATTATTCTTCTTGTTTGAAAATTCATCTTTTTAGTTGAAAATTCAAGTATTATAATTAAAAATTAATCTTTTCTCGTTGAAAATTCAACTATTCATTTAAAAATTAACTTTTTGTATTGAACATTCTAATTTTTGTTTAAATATTAACTAACTACATGGTTAAAAATTAAACTATTTTTATGAAAATTCAACTATCACGCAGAAAATTAACTTTTGGTTCAAAATTCATATTTCCGGGTTGAAAATTCAAGTTTTTTATAGATAAATCGTCTTTTTGGATTAAAAATTCATTTTTTGTATTGTGTTGAAACTTAATTTTCTTAACTGAAAATTCAACTGTTCCATTTTTGGTTAAAAATAGATCTTTCTAGGTTAAAATTCAACTATTTGGTTGAAAATTTGTCTTTTTCAGTTAAAAATTAATGTACTTTGTTGTAAAATCGTATTTTTCGGTAGAGAATTAATCTTCTTGTTTGAAAATTCATCTTTTTAGTTGAAAATTCAAGTATTATAATTGAAAATTTATCTTTTCTAGTTGAAAATTCAACTATTTGGCTGAAAATTAATCCTTTTTGGTTAAAAATGCAACTCTTTGGTTGAAAATTAATTTGAAAATTAATTTTTTGGTTGAGGATTCAACTGTTTTGTCAAAAATTAGTCGTTTTGGATCGAAAATTCAACAATTTGGTATAAAATTAATCTATTTGTTTGAAAATTAACTTTTTGTATTGGAAATTTATATTTTTGATTAAAAATTGTACTACTTGGTTAAAAATTAAATAATTTTTATGAAAATTTTACTTTCACGTAGAAAATGAACTTTTTTGTTCAAAATTAATATTTTCGGGTTGAAAATTCAAATGTTTTGTAGAAAATTCACGTTTCAGGCTTAAAAATTCCACAATTTGTTAGAAATTATTTTTCTTCTTTGACTGAAAATTCTTTTTTGATTAAAAAAAAAACTATATTGTTGAGAATTTGTCTTTTAAGCTGGAAAATTCTACAATTTGGTTGAAATTTTTTTCTTTCTTGACTGAAAAATCTTTTTTGATTAAAAAAAAAACGATTTTCTCGAAAATTCGTCTTTTTGTTTGAAAATTCAATAATTTAGTTGAAAATTAACTTTTTTGTTGAAAAATTATATTTTCGGGTTGAAAATTTAACAATTTGGTTGACATTTTTTTTTGTCTTGACTGAAAAATCTATTTTGATTGAAAAAAAACTGTTTTGTAGAAAATTCGTCTTTCAAGCTTAAAAATTCTACAATTTGTTCGAAATATTTTTTTTGTCTTGACTGAATAATCTATTTTGATTGAAACAAAAACTATTTTGTTAAAAATTCGTTTTTTTGGCTTTAAAATTCCTTTTTCTTTTTTTAATATTCATAATTTCATTTAAAAACTCGTCTTTTTGAATTAAAATGTAACTGTTTTATTGAAAATTCGCTTTTTTTGATTGAAAATTCAACCATTCAGTTGAAAATTCAAATTTTCAGATTAGAAATTTAACTTTCTTGTAGAAAATTCGTCTCTCAAGCTTAAAAATTCTACAATTTGTTTGAAATCTTTTTTCTTTTTTTAGGGAAAAAGGTTTTTTGATTTGAAAAAAAAAACTATTTTGTTGAAAATTCGTCTTTTTGGCTTGAAAATTCAACAATTTGGTTAAAAAAATGTTCCTTTCTTGACTGAAAAATCTTTTTTGATTAAAAAAACATTATTTTCTTGAATATTCGTCTTTTTGGCTTGAAAATTCAACAGTTTCGTTTAAATTTATTTTCTTTTTTGACTCAAAGATGTATTTTGGCCGAGAAATCAACTATTTTATTGAAAATTCGTTTCTTTTTTCTGTTGAACATTCAAAAATTTAGTTTAAAATTAATCGTTCTGTTGAAAATTTATATTTTCGGGTTGAAAATTCAACTATTTTGTTGAAAATTCGTATTTTTTTGATAAAAAATAAAATAAAAAATAAATTTTCAACCATGAAAGATGAATTTTCAACGAAAAATATAATAGTTGATATTTCAACCAAAATAGGGTTTTCAGTCAAAAAAGAAATCAAAATTCAACCAAATTGTTGAATTTTCAAGCCAAATAGAGGAATTTTCCAAAAACATTTGAATTTTCAAGCCCAAAATATGTATTGGCAACAAAAAAGTTAATTTTCAACTAAATGGTTTAATTTTTTATCACTACCATTGAATTTTTAAATCAAAAACGAATTTCCTACAAAACCAAAAAATGATGAATTTTTAACAAAACTGTTGTTTTTTCAATAAAGTAATTAAATTTTCAACTAATTAATAAAATTTTCAACCGTGAAAGATGAATTTTTATTGAAAAATGTAATGGTTGATTTTCCAACCAAAATAGTTCTTTTTTAGTCAATAAAGAAACAAATTTCTACCAAATGGTTTAATTTTCAAGAAGAAAAGATGAATTTCCAACAAAATTTTTTTTAATCCAAACAGATTTTTCAGTCAAGAAAGAAAACAATTTTCAACCAAATTGTTGAATTTTCAAGCGAAAAAGACGAATTTTCTACAAAATTGTTGAATTTTCAACTCGAAAATATAAATTTTCAACAAAGAAGTTAATTTTCAACCAAAAATTTCTCTTTTTGATTTAAAAAATCATCTGTTCTAGTAGAAATTCCATCTTTTTTTTTTGACAAAAATGTAACTGTTTGATTAATAAGTAACTTTTTTCGAAAATTTATTTTTGTTTTGTTTGTGAAATTAAAATTTTCGTGGAAATATCAGATTTTTATTTAAAAAACTCAACTGTTCTATTTTTGGTCGAAATTTTGTTTATAGTTAAAAATTCAAGTATTTGGTTGAAAATTTATGTATTTTGTTGATAATTTGTCCTTTTGGTAAACAATTAATCTTCTGGGTTCAAAAATCAATTTTTTGTTGATAATTCATGTATTTGGTTGAATATCGAAATCTTTTGCTCTTTTGCTCTTAACTCTTTTGCTAAAATTTTTTTTTTTTGCTTTAGAATTAATTTTCTTGTCTGAAAATGTAGCAATTAAAATATGTTATTGAAAATTTTTCTTGTTTTTGTTAAAAAATAATTTTTTTAACTGATTCCATTGTTTGTCGAAAATTTATCGTTTTTAGTTGAAAATTTAACTATTAAATTCTTGATTGAAAATTTACCTTTGTTATCCTGAATTTTTTAAAATTCTTTGGAATTGTTTAGAATTTTTTTAATTCACTGGAATTCTTTTAAATTTACTCAACTTTACTTAATTCAATGGATTTTTTATTTTTTATTTTTAAAAGTTTTTATTTAATTGATCAATTGATAAAATGATCAAAAGATTTGAAATATTTTAAGTTTTTTTTTTTCAAATTTCAAGAGATTTTAAGGGATTTGAAATATTGTAGATTATTTAAAAATATTGCAAAGAAAATTTTAATTGATTACAGTAATTTAATGGGTTTTCAAAGGATTTGCAATAGTTAAGGGTATTTAAAAAGATTCCACGGCATTTTCAAGAGATTAAAAATTTTTTAAGGGATTTTGAAAAATATTAAAGGATTTTTAATATTTTCGGAAATTTTAAACGATTCTCAGAAATGTTTTTATTTATTTCAATAGTTTCAAGGGATTTTAAAGACTTAAAAATATTTTAGTGTATTTTAAAAGATTCTAAGGCATTTTAAAGAAATTTGAACAATTTCAAGGGATTTTCAAGAGTTTTATTAATTTTAAGGTATTTTAAGATTTTTATGGATTTCAAAGAATTTTTTCTCAAAAGTGAGGGATTTTGTAGTGCTTCAAAGATTTCATGAGATTTTCAAATCTTTTTTGCCATTGAATTTGAAATTCACATTGAATTCTTATTACTTTATCCTGAATTCTTTTAAATCCTTTTGAATTCTTTTTAATCCTTTTGAATTCTTTTTAATCCTTTTGAATTCTTCTAAATTCACTTAATTTTACTCAATTCAATAACATTTTTTGTTTCATTCGTCTTGAAGTCTTTTAAACTTACTTTAAATTCCTAGGCATTTCATCAAATTCTTTTGAATGCCATTTAATTTTTCTAAACTCATTTCATACTTTCTCAGCTCAATCAATTATTTCATATTACTAATTTTTTTTTCAATTCACTTACGTAATTGCTTTTCAAAATCAGCTTAATTTTTTTAAAATGAATTTCATCGAATTCTTCTCATTTATCTTAAATTCCTCTAAATTAATTCAAATTTGACTGAAGTCAGTGCAATTTTTTCTATTTAAAATTTCTCTTCCAATTCATTTGAATTTAATTTGAATTCTTTTGTAATCATTAGTCACTTTTGATAAGAAATTAGAAGGGTTTCAAAGATTTGAAGAGATTTGAAATTATTTTTTGGAATTCACCCTGAATTCGTATTAATTTACCCTAAATTCTTTTAAATTCTTTGGAATTCTCTTGATTTTTTTTAATTCACTTGGATTCTTCTATTTATTTATTTATTTTTTGAATTGTGTACAAGTTTTTATTTTATTGATCCTGAAGTCTTCTAAATTTCATCAAATTCTTTTGAATTCCCTTGAATTTTTCAGAGCTCATTTGAATTCATTTGAATTATTTTTTAAATTCATCTTGAATTTTTATGAATTTCATTGAATTCTTCTCGTTTACCTTAAATTCCTCTAAATTCATTCCAATATTACGGAAATCAATGGATTTTTTAAAATTAAAATTTGTTTTTTTTTTCAATTCATTTGAATTCTTAAAATTTTTTTTTCTATCCACCTGAAACCTTTCAAAATTCTTTTTTCAAACTTGAGTTTTTGTTTGAAATCTTGAGAAAAAAATCTACATTTTTTATAATCTTTTACAATTTAAAATACTTTTTCAATCTCTTCAAATCTTCTAAATATTTCTTAAATTTACTCGATTTTTTTTTTTGATTTTTTAATTTTACCAATATGAAACATTTTGCTTTGAAATCTTCTACTCTTTTTCGAAATTTAAGGAAATCTTTTTAAATGTTCTGAAATAGTTTTCAGTTTTCTCCTAAAGTTCATTTTTCCAAATAAAAAATCATAAAAAAATTTTCCATAAATCTTAAAATTCTTTTTTTTACTCCTTTGAAAATTGTTAAACCTTCTATTATTTTTAAATTATTCAAGGTTTTTGTGAATTTTTTTTTAAATTCTGCAAAATTAAAAAAAATTTCTTAAAATCTTGCAAATTCTTCTTTGACCATTTTAGAAATCTTTTGAAATGTTTTGAAATCTTTTTAAATATTCTCTTCAAATTAATTTGTCAAAATAAAAAATAATTTTAATTTTTACATTCTCTTGACGCCCTGCCAATTGAGTTTACCTAAAAATTGTTTAAATCCTGAAAAATTAAAAGAATTGTCTTAAAGTCTTCCATAGTTTTCCAAACATTTTGAAATCTTCAAAACTTGAAATTATTCTTTTAAAATTAAACCTAAACCATTTAAAATTTTCATTTTTTTATGTTGGTGATTCATCATTTTAGTTGAAAAATCTTTTTTTTTGTTTTGTTTAAAATTTAACTATTTTGTTCACATTTTTTCTTAATTGAAAATTAAACTAATTCTCCTTTTTGGTTAAAAATTCATGCATTTGCTTGAAAATTACTTTTTTTTTTATTTGAAAATTGATTTTTTTAACTAAAAATTTTACTAAATTTGCTGTCGATTTTTTTTGGCATTTAATCTTTTTGATAGAACATTGATTTGGTTGAAAATGTAACTATTTCATTAAAAACTTACTTTATCTGCCTAAAAACTTTTTTCTCTAAATAAAAATTAAACTTTTCTATTTTTTATTAAAAATTTATCTTTTTAGTTGCAAATTCGTCTATTTTGTTGAAAATTATTCTTTCTTTGGTAGAACATTAACCATTTTGGTTGAAAATTGAACAATTAGGTTCGAAATTCCATTAAAAATTAACAAATTTGGTTGAAAATTCAAGTATTTTGTTCAAAATTATTGTTTTTTTGGTAAAAAATTCATCATTTTGGTTGACATTTCATTTCTCTGGTTGAGAATTAGTTTGTTTATTGATAATTGATTTTTGCAATTAAAAATGGAATTATTCCATTTTTTGTTCAAATTTTCTTTTTGATTGACATTTAATCATTTTAGTTGAAAATCTATCCGTTTGGTTGAAAGTTTAACTATTTTGTTGAACATTTAATTTATTCGGTTAAAAACTTATTTCTTTAACTTAAAATTAAACTATTATATTTTTTGTTGAAATTGATCGTTTTTAGTTGAAAATTCAGGAATTTTGTTCAAAATTTGTCTTTTTTTTTGTAGAAAATTAACCATCGTGGTTGAAAGTTAATTTATTTGGTTGACAATTAGTTTTTTTTTATTGAAAATTAATTTTTTCAACTAAAAATTTAACTATTCTATTTTTTGTTGAAATATTTTTTGATGTACATTTAATCATTTTGGTTGAAAATTTATCTGTTTGGTTGAAAGTTTAACTATTTTTTTCAAAATTTATTTTATTTGGTTAAAAACTCATTTCTTTAACTTAAAATTCAACTATTATATTTTTGGTTGAAAATTGATTTTTTTTAGTTGAAAATTTATTTATTTTGTTTAAAAATTGATACAAAACTTATCTTCTTGGTTGAAGATTCAACTATTTGGCTAAAAATTTATATTTTTGATTAAAGATTCATCATTTTAGTTAAAAGTTCATTTTTTTGTTAAAAATTTAACAAATCTTGCTGAAAATTCGTTTTTTTTTTGTGTTGAAAATTAACCTTTAAACTAAAAATGTAGCTATTTCATTTTTGCTAGAAAATGGATTTTTGGGTTGTGAATTCAACTTTGTTTCAAAAATTCGTGTTTATGACTTAGAAACTCAACATTTTGAATGAGAGTACTTAAATTACATAATAGTATTTCAGATACAAATGTAAAATTTTCAAATTTATTAATTTATTTTAAACAGAAAAAGTCTTTTCTACTATAAAAGATGGCTTTTTAAAAAAATACTTGAATTTTCAACAAAATAATTGAATTTTTAATGTAATAGTTGAACCAAAAAGACGAATTTTCAATAAATAAACCATTTTTTTTGTTCAAGCAAGAATTAAAATTTTATCTAAATTGTTGAGCCTTCTAGCCAAAAGACGAATTTTCTCTAAAAACATTGAATTTTCAGACCAAAAATATGACTATTCAGCAAAAAGTTTCTACGAAAAAAATTGAATTTTTAATCCAAAAAGATGAATTTTTGCAACGAAAAAGGATGAATTTTTAACGAAATAGTTGAATTCTCTACCAAATAGTTGCATTTTTATCCAAGAAAGATGAAATTTGTACTAAAACAGATGAATTTTTAATAAAAAACGACACATTTTTTTTTTAAGTTGAACTTTCATCCAGAAAATATTTTAGTTCATTTTTCAACACGAAAGTATAAACTTTAAACAAAAAGTAACTTTCCTACGTAATAGTTGAATTTTCAACAAAAAAGTAGAATTTTCAACAAAAAAGTATGACTTTTTAACGAAATAGTTTAATTTTCGACCAAATAGTTGCATTTTTATCCAAGAAAGATGAAATTTCTTAAAAACAGATGCATTTTTAATTAAAACAAAACAACAAATTTTCAAAAAAATGGTTGAATTTTCATCAAGAAAAGATTTCAGTTCTATTTTCAACACCAAAATATTAAATTTAAACAAAAGGTAAATTTTCTACGAAATACTTAAATTTTCAACAAAACAGCAGAATTTTCAACCAAAAATTATGACTATTCAACAAAATTGTTGAATTTTCAATCAAACAGCAGAATTTTCAAACAAAAAGTATGACTTTTCAACAAAATTGTTGAATTTTCAACCAAACAGCAGAATGTTTAACCAAATAGCCGAATTTTCAACCAAAAGGTATGACTTCAACAAATTTGTTGCATTTTCAACCAAACAGCCGAATTTTCAACGAAAAGTATGACTTTTCAACCATAAAAGTATGACTTTTCAACGAAAAAGTATGACTTCAACAAAATTTTAGAATTTTTAACCAAATAGCCGAATTTTCAACCAAAAAGTATGGCTTTTCAATAAATTTGTTGAATTTTCAACAAAACAGCCGAATTTTCAACAAAAAGTATGACTTTTTAACCAACAAGTATGACTTCAACAAAATTATTGCATTTTTAACCAAACAGCCGAATTTTCATCCAAAAAGTATGACTTCATCAAATTTGTTGAATTTTCAACGAAACATCCGAATTTTCGACAAAAAGTATGACTTTTTAACTATAAAAGTATGACTTTTCAACAAAATTGTTGAATTTTCAACCAAACAGCAGAATTTTTAACCAAATAGCCAAGTTTTCAACCTCAAGGTATGACTTTTCAACAAATTTGTTGAGTTTTCAACCAAACAGCCGAAGTTCAAACAAAAAGTAGGATTTTTCAACAAATTTGTTGAATTTTCAACAAAAAGTATGACTTTTCAACTAAAAAGTATGACTTCAACAAAATTATGGAATTTTTAACCAAACAGCCGAATTTTCATCCAAAAAGTATGACTTCATCAAATTTGTTGAATTTTCAACGAAACATCC